>CAJPEV010000151.1:0-125435 GCA_905338385.1 Darwinula stevensoni
CAGACAGTGATGTTGAAAATGAACCACGGCCTGCACAAACATTGTATACCCATTATTAGCAAATTTTGGCCCAGGAGCTCAGGCAGAAGGCTCAAAATTGCTCAGGAACTGAGGGCTCAAAGGGTTAAAGGTTAACTGAAAATGGCACCTTCAAGGGACTACTGCTAGAGTTGCGGGATGAAATGAACATCCGCATATATGATTCCAGGGATGGTGATTCGGAGGCCTGGTCAAGATACCAGTGATAAACTCCTCATCTACGTCCGCCCGTTCCATCTCAGCGTTTCGCTTGTCATCGGAGCGAATTTGATTTTGTTTGGCCTGGCATTCGGATTTGCTTCCCGCATTCACGATAACATGCCATATACGTCTAACGCCTTATATATCCAGGATGCCCTTTGGATTTTCTTCGGTGCCCTCGTCCAACAAGGTATCGGTAGTGTAATTCCACCTCTTTTTTCGTCACTCTTGGTATCCGATATACAGACCAAGTCCAGCAGCCGATGAATTGAAGCAGAAACTTCGAATGCCTGTTTAGGCTTGGAAATCGAAGACTTCCAGTCTCGTCTTTTGCAGGATATCCAACGCAAGGAGGCATCCTTGACGTTAGACTGAATTCGCGAGATAAGTTTTGCAATTGATGTACATTCGATGAGAAGTAAACGATGGTGATGGTGATGGGTTCAGGGTATTAGCCTGAAACAAATGGGTGGGGGAAGGAGGGGGGGGGGGGGGGAGAGCCGGAACAGGCATTGCTGCCTCCTGGCTACGTCTCCAACTGGGTCTCGCAGGGCATCCGAAGGAACCACGGTGGCTTAGCGGACGGATGATGTTTGGCTTGTTTTGGGTGTCGTGTGTGATGATGTATGCGGCATACAGCGGGACTTTAGCATCCTATTTGACGGTCACGATCACCCCCTCGCCCATCAATAGCCTGGAAGACCTCGTCTCCTCCGACTACAAATTCGGCTTCTATCCTGGCAGCGTCTATTCCCGCGCCTTCAACGTGAGGAACTCTTCATTCCTCTGCCTTATTCCAATCTCTGTCCACTCCGCGAGATTCAGCCGTTGCTCCTGCTGGTCGCAATGAAAGTGGAGTAAAATCTTATGACATTTGGCCATCTTCCGATGCTGTCCACAGTCCAAGGCCGAGATGACTTTGACAATCCAAACTGCATCAATGCATATTCGTAGTCGCGGCCCGAGGTAGGAAAGAAACCCTTAAATTCATATACCATATGAAAAAGGGCAGCTGATACTGATCTTCATAAAAAAAATGTATCGCAAGTCAAGAGCGCTTATTAATGCCAGTCTAAAGTCGTGATTCATTGAAGGAAAAATATTGAGACAGTGTGTAACTGGGAATCTTGGATAAATCATTTTTTGCCAGCAGCCACTATTGCTTGAGTCTCGAGTCCCACCTTAACTGAAGGGTCTTGATTCAACCAAATATTCTTCACCATCCGGCTCTCAAACTTCACGTTAAGTTATACCTATACCAGACAGGGAAGTGCTCAAGGCTCCAAATCTCGGTTCGCTAGATATGATTGATGGGTTGATGTACACCTATAACGACTTCTAGGACTCGTTCGGAATTGTCCCAAAGACGAAAATGAAAGTCAAGGTAGCTGAGCCCCTACTTTGAGTATATCCAGGTTCATCCCCTCTTTGAAGAACGAGTACGTCTCTCTGAAAGACAAGTCCCGGCTCGTTTCAATGAAGCATCACACCCAAAAATTGTAAGAAACTGAAACATGTTCCTGACAAGGACTGAAAGAGGAATTCTATGTCCGAACGCCGAAAGACCACTCGACGGCCCCGACCTTTTTGTGCAGAAGGAACCCATGGGCCGTAAGGGTTCTATCATGTCTGAAACCCATTATTAGATTACTTCAGCTAACGAACTGACGGAGGTTGAATCCGTCACATTCAATTTCCCTAACTCTTCATTCCATATAGGCCCATAATTTGCCTGTAAAAGACAGCGAATAAGGTGTGTTGCCACCATGACCATTTAAAGCTATGACGTGTGGCGCTGGTAGCACTTCGTTTTTGGATACGCCGCGTTTTAGTTGCGACTGTTATTGACTAGGAATTTAAGCCCCGCTCTCCCTCGTGATGCGCAGCATTCCACGGTTCGAGCTCATAAGGAGGTGCACCTACGGTGGCGGGAATTCCATGAAGATCTTAAATTTCTTCGTCACAAAGATGTACCCGATCAGGTGGCTGCTGGAGGATATGCTTTCATCGCAGACCTCTCAAGTCCGTGTCTTCCTTCCGTTCCCGGGTTCATACTTAGTACTCAACTTCTGACCGTATACGACGTTCATCCACAGCTCTGAAGCAGATGATGATGTCCAGATGCGACTTGATGCTTAAGCCGTTTTCCATGAAGATGAACAACGGAATCATCCTTCAGAAGAACTCCCAATACGCCTCTGCCATCTCCGCCCAGTGAGACTGGATAGTGATATATCACTTTTTGATGTATATCAAATGATATATCATGAACTTCGATTATTTATATAAATAATCGAAGTTCGACAACATCTATGGATCATATATTCTTGTGCCCGAGGTTGAGGAAAATGAAAGAAGTAGGAGTCCTAGAGAAACTGAAGCAACGATGGTGGCCACGAAATCATTGTCAGACAGACCAGTCTAGCACAGAATTCCAACAGCTGGGAATCTTAGAAGTGAGGACCTTTCTCATATTTTTCTCCATTAGATCCCCAATAGGCGTAGAACAACATAATATTTGTATTTTCTTTCCCTTGGAAAGGTGAGTGGAGCCTTTTTGGTTCTGACGGGAGGAATAGCATGTTCCTTGGTCCTCTTCATTCTGGAATGCATCTATTATACCCTTCCTCGGAAGCATACTTCTGTGTCATATTAGCAGTTGTATGGAAGAAGTCATATCTGTGCATCATTCTCCATTCTTTTCTATCGTCTGTGTCACATTTAGAGCTCTCCTGCAGCAGTCATACATTATCGTGGTAGAAGCAATGTCGTGGTGAATGCCTATGCATCTGCAATTTACAGTAGTTCAGTTGTTCAGCAATTCCTACAATAGATGCTTTTTGTGTGAGAAATCGTATTCCGAAGTGAGATAAGGTTTTTTGTGGTGAATTTACGCATATCGATGTGGGATGTCTAGTGGTTGTTATCTCTGAATAAATATCGATAATTAAAACACTTGCACAGATGCAAAGCAAAAAATGGAACTGTGATAGCCTTCAGACGTGGTCGTAATAGTCAAAACCTCCAAGAACATGAATAACAGTTTCGTCCCTGCGTCATGACGGTCGACCGAGAGGGAGAGAGAGAGCGAGCGAGAGCGAGATGGTTGTGGTCGCGTGATAGTAAGAAAATGGTTGCTCAATATTCCTGCTTCTTTTCACCTGAGACTTCGCCATATGCGAATCTTTCTGTTGGCTCTTCTTGTTCTGTTCTGTTGTCTTGTTCTACTCTACGTATCCAATCATCTTGCATCTGTCGATATTCTGAAAATATGGGGAGTTCCATCTACAATAGTCCGGCGAAAGATGGATGATAGCAATCCATGTAGAATGAAGGGCGCAACCAAGTGAAGCGAGAGGTGGTCATATCTCTTTCTTTCGGGGGAATTAGAGGGAAAGAAAAGAGGCCATGAAATGAATGATCAGGACGAGCCACGAACACCATGACGCAATTCCCCGTTTTGTCAGGATCGTCCTCGCTCTCTTCCTCACACCCTTTGATGCATCGTCCAGCACCCTCAATGCAGTTGGGTCCTTTCGCTTCGCTGACCGCATCCTCCTCTCAGCCCATTATTATATTTTCTGGTGGGACGCCTAAAAGGAGGTCAAAATTTTCTCTGCAATTCACGAACCATCCAGTACAAACGATGCAAATTGACAGAATGTGAATTCAAGAATCCGAGATAGGGAGTGGGAGGAAGCGGCCAATAAATGACTCTTCGTCTTATTTGATGTATTTGCTGTGCCAATTCCTGGCATCATCATTGCAGTTGCTTTTCTTCATCGATCTGGGCCTATTCATAGTATTTTATGCACAAACCTCATGAAAACACGAGGTGATTCTCATAGCATAATAGTGAGTGTTTAATGTCAACAGCTCGAAGTACTGAGGAAGGCAGGTTCTGAAGCACACGACAAAAAGGGACACGAGGCAGTAGGTACGAATTCTGAGTTGAGGGTTTTATAGCTTCAAGAATTAAAATAGGCTTGAGATGAGGTTGACTTCATATTTCCAGTGTCGCCGATGCATTCAAGACACATGGACAACAAAAAGAAATATCTGGCGATGTGTTCACTTTCTTTGGCACAAACTACGGTAGTCGCAGTTGAATCAATCTTGGAAGTGGAGAGACTGTCCACCAGCCTTGTCTTTACTTAATATCTCTAATCTCCTGACATCCTTCAATGGGTTTCACTTCGTGTCAACGTCGAAGATTGATGTATAAAAGAAATGATTGAAGGCTACGAACAAGAGCCACAAACCCTTTTTACGTTAGATGAGGTGAGGGTAGTGACCACAATGTGTCCCGTTTGTTTGCGAAGAAGATGCTAATTAGGAGAATGTGTAAATTATGCAGTACGTCATTGTTTTTTTGATGGATGACGCTGAAAACTCTCGCAAGTACGGTATTACGTTGTTGGAGAGGTCATGAAAGAAGCTTGCAGTGTCTGTGCTCTTGGCATTTTTCGACCAGAGACCTAGAAGCGACAACATGTGATATCGGTATCGCAATGTACTTATACGTGCATATTCTGCTTCTGATGGGGACGCAGGTCGTGATCTCTACCCAATTCACCGGAGACGTCGGTAAGCAAACGATCAATTGAAATGCGTTTGGGTTTTCAGAATTAAGATTTCTCTTATTTCTACCTCTTCTTCCCCAAGTCCTGCTTAGAGAAGATTGCGGGAATGCGACCTTTGGAGCCGGTCCTGCGTCATTTCCTGACATGAAATTCCCTGCCTGGTTGCCTTGTGTCACGAATGATCCGATGCGTACGTTATTCCGAATCTAGCTGATATCTGTCATGTCGAAACAAGCTCTGAATTCTCTGACGAACAATTTTTGTTCGGCAGAACGGATCATGTCGGATTGGAAGGGTTATTTGCATGTGATAGCAGCTCTGAAATGCAGAAGCCTTCAAAGAGCTGAGATTGGTTTCTCCGCTCTCACCACCGTGAATGTGTACCCAGTCCCCATCGACACACCGTGGTGCCACCTGGAACACCCGACACCTTTCCTGGATCCAAGTACCCTCCTGGACGTGACGAGAGCCTGGGCAGCACACGAGGGTCTCGGTCATGTTTTTATTTTAACCGACGAAGAGAACGAGATCATCTGGAAATATTCTCTTCTCCCCGAGCTCATGCGGCCCGAAGACATCGGATTCACGCACGTAAAGCCTGGGCAGCACACGAGGGTCTCGGTCATGTTTTTATTTTAACCGACGAAGAGAACGAGATCATCTGGAAATATTCTCTTCTCCCCGAGCTCATGCGGCCCGAAGACATCGGATTCACGCACGTAGCATTTAGGAATTTCTCACTTTTTCCGTGGGAAAGGCTGAGAAGGACAGAAGGATCCCTCATGGCTCTTCTCGTGAAGCAGGAGCTCATCCAGCATCTTCTGTTTGGTGAGACTCTTAGAACCCAACGGATGAGGTGAATGAGGAAAATATTAATGTTGATATTTATTCATGTTGTAATTCATGCCCGTTTACGAATCCACACGAACGGAAAGCAGAGGCAGACTCGAAGGGGATGTTGAATCACTTCTACAACTGGCTCTTCGTCATCCCAAACCAAACTTCAGTGTCACCGAGGAACTTTTATTCGTCTCCCATGAGGTTAGGCAGTCGGGTCGCCTTCCTCACCTACCCTCAGGTAATCTCCATGGACCCAGTATTTTTAGTTAACGGAAGAGTCAGAGGTGGTCCCAAAGAGAGTTAAACTGATTCATTGGCACTTCAGGAGAGAGATCTGAAGCAGCTGGTGAGTTCTCATCCTCCCGAAGATGATTTTCTTCTTTGGATGAGAGTCATGATTGAGGAACCGGAGATTCGAAGTATCGGATTCTGGTCTCGGTCTCAAGGTCAGTTCATCATCAATGCCACGAAATCGAGTCGATATGATGTGCGAGTGGAACTGCTTCGTATCACCGCCATTCATGTCAGTATTTATTCCGAATACAATATAGGCCTCGGTCCTGATGAACAATAAACGATATAATGGAAAAATTCCCTATTGCAGACCCCTCCATTCGTCTATGTTCGGAACGATTCTGGACTGGTCCGTTTTGAAGGGTTCCTTGTTGATGTGGTGAACCATCTCTCCCAAACACTCAACTTCACGTGAGAAATCGAATTTATTTTGGATTTTCTCTATTAAAGAAATTTTGATATAGTAAGGTCCATAGACGGCGATTCATAGGGAGCTCAGGGGCTCGGGCCCTCAAAAAAATTTGGGAAAAGGAGTTCATCAATTCAGTTTTTTTTTTATTCTTTTTTTTTGAACTGACTTGGAAGTTTTAGTCCCAAGAAAATATTTCATTTCCATCCGACAGTTCTTAGCGTCGGAGTGGGAGGTACAGTTGGTTCTGGACTCAGTGGAAAAATAAAAGCAAACAGTTTCTCAGAATAATAAGATTATTAATGGAGCCAATAGACCTTCGGCTTGGCTTCCTGACAATGGGGTGAATGGGAACGCTATTTGACAGAGGGAGGCTGAAGGGAAATTTGTGGATTCTCCCTCGGGGAAGAGATGTCATGTGTTTCAATGATGTGAAGATTAAATCCAACAGCTCAGTTGCTGGTTTCTTCCTTTCTTCGTCGTCAGTGGAATTTGCTCAAAGAAATGTTGACGATTTCGTAATCGAAAATGAATGACTTCTTTCTCTTCAATAAAACTGTTGATTTGAGGTACACGAAAGGTGAAAGGGGAATCCAACAACCCTGAAAATGTGACGTGTTTCCAAACATGTCATACGGCAGTTTTCTCAGATCTTTCCCTTAACCTAGTTGATGAATAATGCTATTAAGAGCAGGGCTTCGGAACGGATTTGTTTTCGTTCCGCGTTCCGTTCCACCTGATCCCTGAGTGTTCCGGCTTCTGTTCCGTTCCACCTGATCCCTGAGTGTTCCGGTTTCTGTTCCGTTCCACAATTAGTCATATTGTTCCTTTCCGTTCCAGGAAATATTTCCGTTCCGTTCCGTTCCATGGTATAGGGAAGAACCTTCAGAAATAACTTTACAAAAATTATGGCTGTAAATTCAATTAGATTAATCGACTGATTAATTGATTAAAGAATTAATCGCAATTAACAAAATTAGTCGCAATTAATCGAAAATCGACACTCCAATCTCCTCTTTTTGCCTATTTTCCCCCGAAAAGTTTAGCAGTGTAGTTCATAGTTTTGCAAAATAACCGAAAACAAAAGCCTCATCAAGGGAATGATGGTTTATAGAAAGGTAGTTATTTTCGCACAGCTCACTCTTCCTCAGAAATTAAATACTATTTTTGTAAAATGGGAAGACTCAAAAACTAAAACCATCGCTTCCTGACATACTCGGGGAGGGGGAAAGCCGGAAGCAGGCGAGAAATGAGGAAACGAAAGGGTGAAGCCCTCTACTGTTTTGTTTTGTTTTTTTTTCCATCCTGTGTTGCCTGTGAATCGATAATGGATCTCTGAATCTCCATGTAATGAAGGATCACTGTCTACTTCCAAACATTTAGGTTACATTTTTGCATCCTTCCTGGATGGGTTGGCTAAATGGCAAAAGGCCTCAGTGCAATTTTTTTTGCTTAATTCCATTATTTACCTCGCTAAGTTGTAATTATTCTCTCTCCGATTGGAATGTGTCACATGTAGGTTGAACTTGTGTGTGCATGGATCGTAACTGCTGTTAGCGACTGCATCGCCTTCATTCACTTCCTAAGGCTCGCCTAGGTGTTGGGCATGATACTAACAGAATCATGCCCTTCGTCTAGAACATGATTCAAGGGGGAACTAAGGATGGAAAAAAAAACAAAACAAAACAGTAGAGGGCTTCACCCTTTCGTTTCCTCATTTCTCGCCTGCTTCCGGCTTTCCCCCTCCCCGAGTATGTCAGGAAGCGATGGTTTTAGTTTTTGAGTATTTTTTGAATCGATAAAATATGAAAATAAGTGAAGGGAATAGCAAGCATTATGGAATAGGATTCAACCACCCCCTTGGGCTTCCTGGTCAGTGACAGTCAGGCATATTTCAGCCTTCCTTGGGAATTCCAGTTTTAGCTATCCCCCTTCGAGGAAAGTCCATCCACAGACCCAAGATTTCTTCAAAAAGGTAAATTCCGGATGGTGGAGCTAATCGTAGGGTTGGGGTGTCTACCTGGCCTCAACCCCCCCCCCCCCTTGCCAATTTTCTGCCTACGCCACTGATCGACAGCCCTAAAAAAAAAACAACCAGAATTCGATGTAAATTTTTGGAATGAAACTGCGGGCAAGCGAAGAAACGTTAATATTCCTTCATCACAATTGCAAAGGTAAAGATGGTCAAGGAACGGAACGAAACAAAATTATTTCGTTTTCAGGAGTAAGCAATTTCATTCCGTTCCGGTTTTTCGTTCCTCTGCCGCCAGTGAATAGCGTTCCATGTTCCGTTCTGTTCCAGAAATTTTTTCAGTTCCGTTCCGGTTTTCGTTCCGTTCCGAAGCCCTGATTAAGAGGATTAGCCATCACTTTGCTGTCAAGTGCTTCCCCGAAAGTGGGCTTTTTTCCCGATACATGGACTAGGCTGAACTCCAATTCTCGAGCCATTCTTCTGTGAGGAGTCATGCCATTGGTGCCATACGTGTAGGATAATGGAAAAGTTCGCCATCAAAAACCTCTGGGAAAAACTCACAATAAATGTTGAATGTGAAGATTCTTCCAGTTCGTGCAGTCGCTCTAGTGTGGGAGGGGAAAAATCTGATAAAGTTGAGTGTTATCCCTGGTTATCATCCGAACGTTAGGGAAGGGGCAAGCATTCGAGAAAGGCCTCCTAACGTCCTCAAACAAGAAATACAGCGCATTTATGCATTTATAAGTGTTGAATTCAATAGTTAGAAGAGCTCTGGAAAGGTTTTCCGCTCGTTAGAAGACCGTGTGTCACATGCCTCTCGGCATGTGACACACGGTCTGGCATGGCATGCACTGCTTTCAGGGGTGAATGTGATGGGTGAAACCAGAGTGGCTCATAGGGCCGATCTCCTTCGCGCTAGAAGAACATTAGAGATTACTTTCATTGCTTACATTAAGTTACTTGGACGGCAAGGACAAGCTATCCGTGGTCATGAAGACCATGAAGGAAACTTCTTTCAGATACTGAAAGTGAGGCTCGATGATTGTGAAAAACTGTAGGAATGGTTGAACCGAGGACATCATCGCGAAAAATGGTCGAGGAAGGATGTACAGAATGAGATTCTCCAAATAATGGCTGATGAGGTTCTGCAAAAGTAATATCTGAAGTTCATTCATCCAAATTCTTCGCTATAATGATCGACGAAAATTGTTCTCATTCCGGGCGAGTCAGTATTTGCTTGCGCTAGTGACGCAAGGCGACCTGAATGTGAGCGAGTCTTTCATGAATTTTATGAAACAGACTCTGAAACTCTCTTCTCCATAGTGAAGGATGCGTAGCTGAGTTTCACTGGAAATCAGATTCAGATGAAGTCCTAAACCCTTTGAGAGGAAGGGTTAGGGACAGCGAGGACAAAAGTTCGAGAAGTAGTTGCAAAGGAGTACTTAGTCTCTGAGCCCCCCCAAATTTCTCAACAAATCGCCGCCTATGGTAAGGTCTCTGTATCGTGTCTGCCAGTCCACGGTTTCTCCTTATAGGGTAAGCAACCCAGTTTCTGGCCGGTCTCCAGTTATTGGCGAGTGAGGCTTAAATCCAGCATAATTAATTAATCTGGCCGTTTTCAAGCATTCTATCAACATCTTCCCGTACGAGGACCTATTACTAGTGTTTCCCGGTGTGCGCACAGGGTGTCCACTTCCTATGGGAGTCGTATCAGCGTGGCCAAAAACTGGGGTATTTACCCTACGTCAATTTACCCTACGTCTGGTCGAATCGAAAGGGGATGGCGGTAATCATACAATCGAAAGTGTACCATCAACTAAAGTATTTTAATATACTGTACTCTTAGTGAAATAGTCAACGGATTCTTATCCCGTTACAGTTCTGAAAATGCCGTATACCGTGAGTGGTAATGGCTCAGAATATCATGTGTGAAGCTGCTTCATAACGGAAATCCCTTTTCCTGAATCAGTTGATAGTGTGCATCACGATTATATGCATTATACTATACCTATTTCTCCCCGTTAGAACTTATCCGTTTCCGTGGATCTGTGGACGAAGCTCCCGTAGTGGACCGCCGAGTCATTTATATCGTAGAACTATGGGTACATGGCTATTTCTTGCATTGGGACAAATTTATTGTTTCTGATTCTGATCCTTTGTGCAACTGAACTAGGCTAAGTACTAGTGTAAATATATAGAGTGTCTGTATCGGAACAATTCTAAGTGTGGTGTGTAATCATGTTTTTTTTTTTATAAGGTGGTGGTTGAATCCTATTCCATAATGCTTGCTATTCCCTTCACTTATTTTCATATTTTATCGATTCAAAAAATCAGTGAAGTGAAGTTGTACTATGAAGCCTCCTAGGCCAGAACAATCCCGGTCGAAGGACACATCACAGGAATCGTGGATTTCCATATTGCTCAAATTAAAAAAAGAAGTATTTACCCCGAAAACGTATTTACATAATTCCTATATGCATCGGATACGTGGCAGATGGGTAATGGGTGCATCGAGTATCAGCTCGTTGCGTCCTCATTTCCTTTCATTATCTTTACTGCCCCACTCCCACAAGTTATCATGGTGATTGGAATGTTCCCATCCATGGACTTGGTTTTCAATTGACATTCGGAACTTTAACCATAAAACTGCAACTCACGTTAGGGATGAAGTGTTGCTTCAAGAGCTAACCTCTGATATTCCTTGTCCGGCTACAGATACGAGTACAGAATAGTAGCAGATGGGAAATTCGGATCGCAAAACGAGAATGGGTCGTGGAATGGGATCGTGGGAGAGGTGATGAACGGAAAGGCGGACCTGGGTCTTGCGAATCTCGCCCGATCAATGGAACGAGAAACCGTCGTCCACTTCCCTTCTGTAGATGTCGCCATCGAACGAATGGGTCTGAACTCTCTTTGCCGCCTTCCCATAACCCCTCACTCCGATCGTGTAGTGTAGTATTGTTTCGAGAATGTGAAATCAACACATACCTCTTGTGTATTATTCCAGGGATGGTGATTCGGAGGCCTGGTCAAGATACCAGTGATAAACTCCTCATCTACGTCCGCCCGTTCAATCTCAGCGTTTGGCTTGTCATCGGAGCAAATTTGATCTTGTTTGGTGTGGTATTTGGGTTTGCTTCCCGCATTTACGACAAGAAGCCGGTTACGTCTGACGCTTTAGATTTCGAGAATGCCTTTTGGATATTCTTCGGTTTCCTCGTCCAACAAGGTACCACTAGTGTAATTCCACCTCTTTTTTCGTCACCTTCGGTATCGAAGGTGACTTCGGTAGGGGAAGTCGGGCAGGCGGAAGAAGCGAACCAGAGACCTCAGATGCTTGCTTATCGTTCTGAGTAGAAGGAGTAGTATTAGGTTCGACTATTGAGAGACAAGAGAAAACATTACGAAATCGCGAGATGGATTTGACGTAGGGAATCAAATACTTTTAATATCATTTCTGATTGAATTTACAGTGCAAGGATTTTTATTTGTTGCTAGGAAAAGTACCATGTTAATTATAATAATAATACTTTTTTTTATACAAAAGATACAAATTCATTAAGAAAGAAAAAGTGATGATTGGGTTGTGCAGGGCACCCGAGGGAACCAAGGTGGCCGGGCAGGCGGATGATATTCGGTTCGTATTGGTTGTCCTGTGTGGTGATGTTTGCAGCATACAGCGGAATTTTAGCATCCTATTTCACAGTCACGGTCACTCCCTCTCCAATCAATAGCCTGGAAGACCTCGTCTCCTCTGACTACAAATTCGGCTTCCCTCCTGGCAGCATCTTTGCCAGCGCCTTCAATGTGAGGAATATATATTTTTCCGTACCATATACTTACCACTTCCACTAAAGAAGAGAGAGGAAGAAAGGAGGAAATAAAATTGGGTCACGAAAAGAAGTGAAATTAAGAAGGTAGAGAAGCTTTCTCATGCCTCTAAAGCCTAACAGTGAAAGCATCATTCCATTTTTTACTGGTAGTGCTTGACGCATAAAACAGCCCATACACGCACCTTCCGCTGGAGATACTGTTTCATGTTAGACAGAAGCATAAGCGTAGCGAGAATTGAAAAATTTGGGGAGAGGGGTTGGACGCGGAACTGTAGGACTCCATTTTCTGGGATTTCATAAGTTTTTTCCTTCTTGCTTTGCCTCTTTTTTTTTGGAAGGGGGGGGGCACGTGGATCTTGAGATATATATTACTGTACAGTTTGGTTAGGGAATAGATGTTCTTTTACTCCCACAACTAAAGCATAGATTTCGAAAGAGAGAGAGAGGGAGAGAGATTGCGGAAGGGTAGAGCCATTTTCTTGAGAATATTGTCCTCATAATTGTTCTTCAACATTATCGACGTGTTCTCTCAGCCGGATAAGGAGATGCCTTCATAAATTAACTCTGGCTTCACATTCCAAGCATTCCCTAATTCTCGTGTGTGTGTGTGTGGAGCACAAGCAATTTTGCGAAGGGAAAATGACGAATGCAGCGGACGGCCATTGACAATCCGTAATGAGGAAACTGTGCAGGTCCTTTCTGAGCCCCTCTGCAGTGACCGACGGCAATCAATCACTAATATGACAGTACCATGGAATTTCTAATCAAATGTAGGATAATATTACTCCTGCATCCTCTGTACTTACAGGACCTCGCGACTCGTGACTTCACAGTTTCCCAGAACGAAGTAGCTTTTGAAAGACCTCCTCTTCGACAACACATAAGATCAGCTGCGACCAACGCATCGAATGAAATTGCCAAAAATGGGTTACAGCCAGTGTTCCAAGCTCTTTATAAACGTTGGGAGTAGTGTATTGCAAGTCAAGGAAAATATTTCGAAGGGGATCTACTGAAACCTAACTTCTGAACATCGTTTGCTCGTATGAAGGTCGGTCTTGGAACCTTTTGATAGGCCGCGTATATGACATCCCTTATCAAAATGTGGACGTTCCTCCTCATATTTCGTCATTTGAAAGACAGATCAATAGCTATTGACATTGATTCAGGAAATAGGGTTCCGGCACGTGCGGCAGTATTAGGCATTTAGGTGCCCTTTTTAGTCGGATCATCCCGATACGAATGGAAAAAATTACAAGCATTTCGGCAAGTGCGATGGGAGGGAAAACATTAGGAGCAACCTCTTCCAATGTTCGGCAGCTTCAATTGCAGTATTTGCTAGTAAATAGTGAGGTGCATGTGTGAGTTTTAAGGTAGCAATACCCCATTAAACATCTTTTTTTTTCGGGAAAAAAAAATCGTTTTCCCAATAATTCGTTAAAACTATATACTTAAGACACCGAAGATTATTTATGAGACACTAGAAGATAATTGGATTAATACGGTGGTTGAAACTCACGAGTTCCTTCAGGTTCGAAGCCTCTATGAATAACAAACGAATCTCTCTCTTTTCAACAATGCATTATTCTCAAAGAAAAATTAAAAGTTCGTAATCTCCTGCTGGGCTTCAGCAGGATTATCTTGTCCGAACACCGGAGAACCGCGAAGCAGTCCTGGTGCATAGCGGATCCCATGGGATGAGGAGTTGATGATGAGAGCGCCCATTTCCTTTACATTTCTTTTATCAATTCAGTACGGTGTTCCCAATATTAACGAACTGAAACGAACTGACCATGAAAGGAATAGTATTTGCTTTGTGAAAGATGTCGAATTAGATATGCTTCCACAATGATTTTATCCTGTTTTGACACGCTTAGACTCTGCCGCTTAGAGTACAGCATTTTTATTTGCTATTCTGCGTTTTGTTTTCGACTGTTTTGGACGGCGAATACCCCACTCCGCATTCCTCATGATACGCAGCATTCCAAGGATCCGACTCATAAGGAGGTCTACCAGCAGTGGCTGAAATTCCAGGAAGGTGATCAATTTGTTAAATACGAAGCTGCACCCGATCGATTGTCTGCTGGAGGATATGCTTTCATCAGTGACCTCTCCAGTCTGTACCTTCTTTTCCCTCCTCGGCTCCTTGATCTTTCTTAACCTCCTCTGATTCTATACGATTTTCATGCACAGATTTGGAGCATATGATGATGTCCAGATGCGACTTGATGCTCATCAAGGTATTTTCCATGCAAATGAACAACGGGATCATTCTTCAGAAGAACTCTCAATACGCCTCTGCCATCTCCTCCCAGTGAGGCTTGATAGTGATAAGTAATCGATGTTCGATAACATCTAAGAACCAATTATGCACTTATGCTTGTGCCCGAGGTTGAGGAAGATGAAAGAAAGAGGAATCCTAGAGAAGCTGAAACGACGATGGAGGCCAAGAAATCATTGTCAGACTGAGCAGTCCAGTACACATTCCCAACAACTGGGAATATTGGAAGTGAGGAATTTCCACATCTCCTTCTCCACTAGATCTGCAATAGGCGCAGTGCAACTTATCCACAAATTTGTATTTTCTTGCTCTTTTGAAAGGTGAGTGGAGCCCTTTTGGTCTTGACGGGAGGAATGGCATGTTCCTTGGTCTTCTTAATTTGTGAATGTATCTATCATACCCTGCATCATAAGCATACCTCTTTGTCATAATATCGGTTACATGGAAATAAACATGACTGTGCAGTATTTCCCACTATTTTCTGGTAGACGCTTAACTCACTGAGTATCAACACGCCACATTCAATTTGCGAACAGTTCAATTTGCCGATTGAGGATTTGCTGACATACAACTTTCCGAGTTCTCAACTTGCCGAATGTTTAATTCGTTTAATTTAATTCGTCAATTTAAAAGTCGCCACTAGTTTAACTTTTCGAATGCTCAATTCAACAAAGCTTAGATGCCTTTATGGAACTTCCAAATACAGTCGTGTTTGGACATGTTTGACTCTACGTGGGGTGATCAAAAGGCACTCCCCGTTGCAATAAACCTTTTTTACTTTCATCATGTGACGATCAATGTTCTACCAAAGGGTTTGCTGAAGAGGTATAAAACGTGATGTGATGACTTTTTTTAGCTTCTAAGAAGTCGATCTCCCTGTAGATCTTTCAGCAGCTAAGAGGAGAGAGTCCCACTGATACTTCTATGAAGATCTGCATTCAAATAAGGAGCCCATGTATGGCCAAATTTGATATCATGCATCAAGTCTTTATTTGGAACTCTCGTACGGGTAGAGACCCTTTAGGTCGCCCAGATAGATAGAAACCTGAGACGTGTGGCCTCGCACGGTCACGAAATTCCTCAAACTTTCAATACAACGTCAGGAGAGTTTCATGGCGTCTTGTAGAAACCATCTCCCCGGGCGATAACCCGTCTGACTCTGACTGGATCTAGCGACCATTGACGAAAATCCCTCTTGTCACTAAGGCTTCTAAAAACAGCTTATTGGACCACATATGACGATTTAGGTCGGCAAGTTCCAATTCCCTCGTGAACTGGTCAACAGGAAGAAGTTTTTGCTACAGCTCTATATGAGGTCAATGGTGAAATTCAGCGAGTTAAGCATTCGGTGAGTTGTAAGTTAGCGAACCATCAATCAGCGAGCTATAGTCATATCATAGCCGGCGACTTGAATTCGGCGAAAAGATGGGGAACCCTTTATCCATCATATTGGTCTCGTGGGTCATATCACTCCTCACGGAGAACTTCAACATTTCAACAACAAAAACTCTTTGTCACATAGGCTTCCGAAAAGGGCTTATTGGACACCATATGACGATTTAGGTTCCAATTCCCTCTTGAATTGGTCAACAAGAAGGAGCTTTGTTGCAGATCTACATAGGGTCAATAATGAAATTCAGGGAGTGAAACATTTGGTGAATTGTAGGTCTACGAATCATCAACCGGCAAGCTATAGTCGACAACTTGAATTCGGCGAGATGTTAGGGAATCCTTTTTCTATCATCTTGGTCTCGTATTCGAGCTGTAATAATGCATTATCATGGTGGTAGCTCGAAGAAAAAACGCACCACAAAACCTACAAAAATTCATTTTTACAGCAATTGCTGAAGATTGAGAGACGCTATTGGCATAATGAGTTGTAGCGCAGAACCAGGTAATGGTTTTGTGGATAATGTGGCATGGTTATTGATGGCTGTTTCATAATAGATACCAACAAAGTTATTGCATGGATGAAGGGCAAACAATTAAAGCCCTGACAGCCGGTCTAGGAATCATTTCAACAAAATCAGCATATGGTAACTAGGAAAAGCAATTGTTTTTCGATAATGACCAACTCCTGAATCCAGAGAATGTCCTGAAATGTATTCCCAAATAAGAGCCAGACACCGAAAGAACTAGGCGAGCAGAAGACAAAAGTGAATCGCTTTGAAGCCTCTCCCTTGGATTCCACAAAGTATCTTGAAGTTTTGATTTTACAAAAGAATCTTGTAGTTCACCTCAGAGATATCGTCCTCCATCCAGGTCAATCATGTATACAAAGAGGCATGAGTAGGAGTTTTTCTTTTCCCTATCAGACTACTCAGAAACCTGAAATAAAACACTGCGATCGTTACCTTTCATAAGAGCTTGTCTTTTGCCGAATTTAACTTGTTTTCTCACGATATGTAAACTATTTGTCGTGTAAATACTTTAATCTTCTTCAAGAGATTCAAAAGAGGACGCCAGCCCTCTGCAAAGGAAACCTTGATGCATTTGTTCTAAAGATCGTCAAGAGGATCAATGAAGAGGGAAAAAACCTCATGATACCCTCGATACCAATCATGAAAACCTCAATACGCCATAGTCGAAGGTAACCTTTACAGGCATGCTTACGGAAAGTAGAAAGAGGAGAACCTTACACTGAAAGGAAACAGTCCAGCAAACAATATGAAAAACAACGTCGAATCAACGTTGAATCAACATTGAATGAACGTTCGGAACGTTGATAGAACGTTAGTCCAATGTAGCCTTGTTTGCTGGGAGACTACAGACGGTCAGAACGGAACGATTCAGGAAATCATTCGTGATAACGGCACGATGAGAAGACTCTTTTATTAATCTAAGGAAGTGCTTTTACTGCCTTTCGATTATGTGCCCTTCTTCTCAATGACATTAATCACCTTAAAAACTTCATTCTGTGAAAGAATTGAGAATATTAAAATTCTGCTGTGGCTTTATTTGTGCTCTGTTTCCCGAGGTAGAGTGCCGATGACCTGAATCATGACAAAACAAACCTATTACCATAATTAAATCTCATGAAATACAAATCGTTATAGAAGGGCCATGCTGCTACCATGACAGTCAGGGTTCAACGGCAACGAGTCGAAGTACAGAGAGAGGCAGTTTCTGATTAGCATAAAAAAGCGAAAAGACACATGCATGAAACGCTATGAAGATGAAGTAGGATGAGACGCTCTGGACACAGTCCAGAATGTCTTATCGATTCGAAAGTTTTAAATGTCTTTAGTTGACTTCATGACTACAAATTTTCTCTACAGAGTTCTAGACTGGTGACACTTGAGACGTACCCTTTCCTTTCGCAGGAATTACTGTGTAGCAGTTCAACCGAGTTTGTGCGCGAAGGTCGAAGATTGATGCATAAATAAATGAATTGGTAAGAGCGAGAGACTTATTTACGTTGGATGGGGAGAGTGACAAGAACATACAAAGCGTCACGCTTGTTTGCAAAAGGGATGCTAACGAGGGGAACAAGTAAATAATGTAGCACGTCTCTGCTCTGGG
This sequence comes from Darwinula stevensoni, assembly GCA_905338385.1. NCBI lineage: Eukaryota > Metazoa > Arthropoda > Ostracoda > Podocopida > Darwinulidae > Darwinula > Darwinula stevensoni. Next base: position 17,972 of record CAJPEV010000151.1, read on the forward strand.
ATGGATGACGGCTAGAATTCTCGCTGGTACAGCATGACATTGGTGGGAGGTTATGGAGGTAGTAGACAGAAGCAGCGATTGTGGCATAGTTCAACCTAAGAGAACTGGAAGTGAAAACGTAAGATACGGGTATCAACATGTTCTTCGAGTTGCATCTTTTGCTTCTGGTAGGGTCACAAGTTGTGATCTCCTTTCCATTCACCGAAGACATCGGTAAGCAAGCGATCCATCGAAAGCGATTTTTTGCTTTCAGGAATAAGATCTCTCTGATTTCTACCTCTTCTTCCCCAAGTCCTGCTTAGAGAAGATTGCGGGAATGCGACCTTTGGAGCCGGTCCTGCGTCATTTCCTGACATGAAATTCCCTGCCTGGTTGCCTTGTGTCACGAATGATCCGATGCGTACGTTATTCCGAATCTAGCTGATATCTGTCATGTCGAAGAAAGCTCTGAATTATTTGACGAACAATTTGTTTTCTAATAGAACGGATCATGTCGGATTGGAAGGGGTATTTGCATGTGATAGCAGCTCTGAAATGCAGAAACCTTCAAAGAGCTGAGGGTGGTTTCTCCGCTCTCCGCACCGTGAAGGTATATCCAGTCCCCATCGACACACCGTGGTGCCACCTGAAACACCCGACACCTTTCCTGGATCCAAGTACCCTCCTGGACGTGACGAGAGCCTGGGCAGCACACGAGGGCCTCCGTCATGTTTTTATTTTAACCAACGAAGAGAACGAGATCTTCTGGAAATATTCTCTTCTCCCCGAGCTCATGCGGCCCGAAGACATCGGATTCACGCCCGTAACATTTAGGAATTTCTCACTTTTTCCGTGGGAAAGGCTGAGAATGGCGAAAGGATCCCTCATGGCTCTTCTCGTGAAGCAGGAGCTCATCCAGCGTCTTTACAATGTGGTGAGACTTAGAAGTAATTGAAACTCTTAAAAAGAAATTGAAATGTTTCAGGTTCCTATTTATGTTAGGCCATCAATCCAAACTAGACGAACGCGATTTCCATTAGACAAACGTTGTAAAAATGTAATATACTCTTTCCTATCTCTTTTATCGGGAATAGGCTGATTCAGAGGGGATGTTGGATGGCTTCAACAGCTGGCTCTATGTCATCCCCAGCTCAATATCAATGCCACCGAGCAACTTGTATTTGTCCAGCAGGAGATTAGACAGTCGTGTAGCCTTCCTCACCTACCCTCAGGTAATATTCATCGATATCGTATTTGCATAATTGATGGGTCATTCCACATTACGTTCACCAAAAAGTGGTATTTGTTGCTCCATCAGTACGAATTTGCTTTAAGTTAGGTATATGAGAGTAATCGTTGGGAAAAGGCGTGATACAAAATGTAAGAGAATTTTGACCTGTGTTCTCCAGGACATGGCCTCCATATTTCGCGGGGAAGGGGAAATTGATCGCTGCCTCCCAATCGCTTACTTTTTAATTATTGCTCCGATTTTGTCCATCTTTAGCTCAAATGGAAGCTTCTAAGGAATCGATTCAGTAAAATTATTCGTGGTTCAAGACAAACAAGAATGATAAATGGATGGTATGCACAGTTTAACAAAATTTCACTTTTTCGGGTTAATATCCCCATTTTGGAGAGGTGACAACTTTGATCTTTTTTAGATCTTGATTTATACTCTTCTGCCCTCCCATATATGTATGGCTTTCTATATGTAGGACGGCGTGCTGAGATGCACCTCCATATAGAACACCATACATATCCTTATCTTGGTTAAAACTAGTTTTGTCTTTGGAACCCCACGCTGGGAATTTTTTGCGGGCCTCTCATAAAAACGCTAAAGATACTCAGAAACCCCAATTAAATTCCTCTAAAATTATCGGTAATTCTACCTGTAATTCTGAGGATTCTTCGCCTATTTTTTCATTCAGCGATACGGTATCCTAGGCTGCTTCTTATTTAAACTTTGGGCTTAAACTAGATATTTTTCTGAGTTACCAGACTGCAGGCAGAAACTATTTATGTAGATATGTCCCTCGTCCGTATCCGCCCTCTTACATTTTTCAACCATTCTTTCAGTTCTCATTTTTCATATTTAAAAAATACGTTGACTGAATTAATCTCTCCGGTAAAAAAAAAAAAAAACTTTCCCAAAAGAAAGACGAGGAAACTAGAGTACCAGCCCAGGTACACATCTACTTTCCCCTGGCCACTAAGTTTATAATTTTGGAATTATCCCCCACCACCGCATCTTAACCATCCAATTTGAAATACATTTTTTATTATAAAAAGGTAAAAACAACAAAATAAAAGCTGTCATTCGTGTATCGCAGGTCTACAATGGAGAGTCTCGAAAAACTTGAGAAAGGTCCTCGCTCGTCCGCGCCGCATGGAGATGAGAGGAGAGAGCAACCTGGAGGTTACAGATATTGCAATTTCAAGAATACGCCCAACAACCTTGTTTATGGGCAATCGCCCTTTTCCTTAGTCTACTATGGATATGTCAACCGCGAGAGCGGGAAGGAAATTGGAAGTTCTAATCGTTGGCTGCCATCCCGATCCAGGCTGTACGTACACATCGAGTCCAGTTGTCCTGTTTCTATGGAAACTGCGAACAGACGGAATGAAAAAGTGACAAACCGATCGCAACATCTATCATTTTGTGAAGGGCAGATAAATATGAGCGTTCGGAAAAGCTTTCATGCCAGTCACGGTCTTCCCTAAATAAACACCACCGCCTAGTCCTTTTCCCCCATTCCTCCTTACAATCAGCCATTGCGACAGAGCTGGACACCTGGCGTCATCTAGCGGGAGCATGGAGAAAATTCCCCTTCTTTCTCCCTTACTACAAACTCATCTACAGTAAACTACCTCTACATGATGTAGTTCTTGTATGCAAGTGCCTCTATCCTGTCGCAAGTGTCCGAGAGCAGTGCATGAGTACGGAGATGGAAAGAGGGCGTATGGGTATTTCCACACTTTTTCTAATGAAATTCTTAGTTGATAAACAATTAGGTCGACTTCACGGCGACGTTTGGGTAGATGGCAGTCATTTTGAACATCTCTCAAAAACGTTACAGACACATTTGATGTCTTATTATCAACAGCACTTCCATGAGGAAGTGTTGTTGATAACAAGTCGATTCCCGATTCCGCTGCCACGAAGCGGAATCGGGAATCGTCTTGTTCGGGGATTCGACTCAACGTAACAAGCGTGTCTCGTCGAGTCGGCTGCTCGGCAGTGGAGGAGTTGTTGATGTGCGCACGCAAGGTGGAGGATCGACAGCGACATCTATATTCCGAGCCTGTCAATGAATGGGATTCGAGAGGAGTGTCGCCTCTAGTTATACTCTCTACTCTATGCTTGGATACTCTTGGCGATAGGAGTGTACTTGTGGAAAGTACATCCCCATCGCCTAGTGGGGGGCCAAATGATGCATTCTTATCTCTAAAATATGCAAAATGCTGAAGACACAGTTTATGTTTTTTGTTTTCCTTTATCTTTTCACCATTGCGAAAAGTCGGTTTATGGCTGCGGTATGTGCGGTTCCCCAACTATGAGTCAAAGTTGGCCCGATGAAAGGCCAACAGGACATGCCCGATCATAAACCGGCCTAAACCAACCAAATCCCAGTGATGGCCCAACTAAGGCTTACATACGCGTCGACGATGAAGCCTTCGATGGCTCGATGAAAAATTTTAAACTGGGTGCTATATGAACTTATTCAAATTATTTAGTATACGTTTAATGCTTTCACATTCAAATCGGCGTGAATCCTAAGGGAAGAATCAATGCGAGCGACCATTGCAAACGGGGAAAAACTTGAATGAATCTTGAGAGACACGGGAACAACTATAGATACTTGTAAAGGACTTGGACTGGGGTTTCAGAAGGTTTACAGCGTTTTCGCGGGGGTTGACCGCAGCAACAATATTTTTTTGCCCCATAAGTCCCTTTTTATAGATTTTAAGTCTGATTTTCTCCTTTGTGGCGTCCGAAGACACAACCTGAAACTGGTCTTGACACGAGGGCTAGAAGAGTGTTTATCAAGATAACAAAACAAAGTTTTGTCACAACCCCCAACATGGGGATATTTGCCCTCGAAATTGGATCTAATTTTACGTGTATACACACCATCATTATCATTAATGATGAAACATAAATAAATATACTGAATCACTATTTTAAGAACTTTCATTTGAGCTGGGGAAAGGATGGGAAAAAATCGAAGCAACAGTAAAGAAATCTGCAATTAGGGGGAGCCCCTAATTTCCCCCTTCTCCGGAATTTTGAGGGACCGTATCTCAGAAACCATCGGTCAGAGTCCATTTGAAATTTGCGTCACGCTTATCTCTCAATGATGAATTGCATGTACAGAATTTCGAGAAAATTCGTGCCGGTCGAACAACCAACCCGATTGAGTTGATATGGAATGACCCAAACGGAAAAAGTCAAGGTAAAGAATAAATTTCAGACGGAGTCATAACTATTTCAGGAGAGAGACCTGGAGAAGCTCGTGAGTTCTCATCGTCCAGATGACTTCCCTCTCTGGATGAAGGTCGCGAAGGAGGGATCTGAGATGCGAAGAATCGGATTTTGGTCGAGGATCCTCCGTCAATTCATCATCAATGAAACGGAGTCGAACCGATTTGATCTGCGAGGGGAGAAGCTCCGCGTCATTACCATTCATGTCGGTATTTATTTCGAACATACCATAGGCCTCGGTCTCAATTTGTCCTAACGAACGATAAACGACGCAATGGAATATTGGTTATTGCAGACCCCTCCCTTCGTCTATGCTTGGAATGACACAGGAAAGATTCGTTATGAAGGGTATCTCGTCGATATGCTGGACCTTCTGGCGCAAACACTCAACTTCACGTGAGAAATCGAATTTCTTTTTCATATTTAACAAAATTTTTTGATACAGGATAATCTCTGCGACGTGTCAGCCAATCTATTTCTTCTCCATGAACATCAGGCTTAGCTAGGTAGAAGAGGGAGAGGGATGGAGGGTGGGGGTAATTATATGCACGAAAGTACGTATGATTACCCCCGCCTCGAGATATCGATATCTCGTTTATCGATGAAGATATGGATAAACGTGCTGTCGTTCGTAGATATTCTTCGACATTATAACGAAAATTTCTAGTGTCTGATCCTGATATTCTTCGCGGCATCGTACTAGACTACACATGCGTGCGGAAATGCTTAGTATATGCAACATGTCGGGATTTCCATCTGAGCACTTTTTTCCAAGACGGCATTTATTGTGCCATTTGCTAGATCATGATCTAACAGAACTTCTTTCATTCTTCTATTTTCATGTTTTACAACATACCGGGTGCCAGAGTTGGCATGTTGCATGACAAATTTTTCAAGATTAGAATGATCCAAAGATCCATGACATCTTTCATGGGTTCACAATGTGCTTGTTACGTCCATGGAAAAGTACTTCACCTCGTATCGACATTTCCATTATGTTCTGGATTTTTGGCAGATCAATAGTGATCGGGTGATCGACGCGTTGCACACCGATTACCTGCCTAAGGGTGTACTTTACATCCTAACTACCCCGACTGAGCACGGTGAATGGAATATTCCAGTTCACACATTCGGTTTTTAATTGACACTCGGAACAATCATTTATAAAATAGCAAATTAATGGAGACGTTACAAATGCTTCAAGTGCTGCTTCAAGAGCTACCTGATGTCCTTGTTTGTCTACAGATTCGAGTGCAGATTAGTAGCTGATGGGAAATTCGGATCGCAAAACAAGAATGGGTCGTGGGATGGGATCGTGGGAGAGGTGATGAACGGGAAGGCGGACCTGGGTCTTGCGAATATCGCTCGATCACTGGAACGAGAAACCGTCGTCCACTTCCCTTATGTCGACGTCGCCATAGAACGAGGAGGTTTGAGCTCTCTTCAGCCATCCCCTAAGCCCTCCCTCCGATGGAGGAGTGGAAAGACGTTTAATAAGTGGCGATCTAAAGGGTGCCTGGAAATTGTAGTGCCCCCCTCTCGAGAGAAGATCGATGTAAATATAAAAAGTTGAATGTTGAAACTGAATGCTAAAACAGCATTTTATACTGCATCTTTGCAAGGCATTTCAAAATTCCGTGTTTCCTCATTGGCTCATTTTCCTCATTCACGCAAAATATTTGCAAACCACAAACGATCTTCAGGGTTCAGTGGAGTCTTTTTGGGTTTGGCGATTTTCTGATATGCCAGCAGGCCTACATGTTGACGGAAACATCGAATAACGTGTCTTTTAATATGTGTCTCCTTTCGAGAATCACTTTTACATCAGCACACACATTCTTTCCCCAGATGCTTCGCGATTTATTTCCTTTGACTCTAGAAAAAGTTTTTCTGGTCTACCGCCGCCGAAATTGATTTCACACCTGGCAATATCCTTTCTCCAGTGATCTCCCATAAATATTTCACTTTTTCCAATGGTTCTGGCCAACAACGAGTACGTTATGACGGCTGCACCAGCATCACGCGCCACACGAAAGGTAACTGCATGAATGCGATCAATTCAACGTCTTTTGTTGCTCTCATTCACAATGGGCCGCCCATCATTTACCTGAAAATACATTGAAAGGACTATCAAGGGGACATACATAGGACTATCAAGTAGCTCAGATTTTATTGTGTCACCTTCTACAGGGAGGATAAATATTCCAGACACCCTGTACAGTACATTGTGTTCGTTTCTGTCAGGAATTTCTGCAATGGCCCTATGAATGTGCATTTTTATGTTTCGCCTTGAGGCGCCCCTCCTCGAGCATGAAAGACACTTGGGCTTAGGCTATAGACTTAATATGTCACATGGTTTCTTTTCTCACCACTTGTCACCCAGCTCCTCATATGGATAATTTCACCTCTTGTGGCAATCCATAAGGGTTCTTGCTCGGGCGAGCCTGTGGTCCTTTGGCGGCGATTGATTTAGGACGCACAAGGTGTGCTCCTAAGAAAATCTGCAGTTTTCCTCAAAATCCTTTCCTGATCTGATCGGTGGAAACGAGGCGTCAGCATTCGATTTTGTGGTGGTCTTTTTTCATGTGTACTTCAACGCGATAGCGGATACCGAGCGGAACATATGACAAGTCAAAGCACGTAGAGTCTAAACAATAAAGAGCACCTTCATGGGACCACTGCTGGAGTTATGGGATGAAATTAACGCCGGTATTTATGATCCAGGGATGGTGATTCGGAGGCCTGGTCAAGATACCAGTGATGAACTCCTCATCTACGTCCGCCCGTTCCATCTCAGCGTTTGGCTTGCCATCGGAGCGAATTTGATATTGTTTGGCCTGGTATTCGGGTTTGCTTCCCGCATACACGATAACATACCGGATACGTCTAACGCCTTCGATATCCCGAATGCCTTGTGGTTTTCAATCGGTGCCCTCTTCCAACAAGGTATACTATAATTCCATCTCTTTTTTTCTGTAGCGATCTCGTTGCGGAAATCGGGATCAGTTCAAGTGCTCGAATTTCTATCTTCGTTGAGTCCAATATTCCGCTATAGTTTCTCCTAGTCCTAGAATGCACGTGCGCGCGCCTTCAGTGTTGCTGATGCTGCCGGCTGGAGGCTGACTTCAAATGTCAAACGTCACAGTCTGGAATTTGTTATGCAGCAAAAGGGTTTAATGCTATGTAAAGACCACGTCCAAAGGAAGCAAAGCCCTCGACTCGAGGATCTGGTGCCCATGAGCATTTGGTTATCATTCTGAGTCGAATCAATTTCAGAAGTTCAGATTGTTGAGAGATATGAGAAAACAAGGCGAAATAGCGAGATGGATTTGATGTCAGGAAATTGAATATTTTAAATTTCGTATTTCGTTGGATTTCCAACGCAAGGATGGTTCCTTCGTCGTTAGACCGCGTTCCACTTTTTATTTAATTTAAATAAAAGATACATATTCGATAAAAAGGAAAAAGTGATGTCTGGATTATGCAGGGTACCCGAAGGAACCCCGGTGGCTCAGCGGCCGGATGATATTCGGTATGTATTGGGTGTCCTGTGTGGTGATCTTTTCGGCATACAGCGGGACTTTAGCATCATATTTCATGGTCACGATCACTCCCTCACCCATCAATAGCCTGGAAGACCTCGTTTCCTCCGACTACAAATTTGGTTTCCATCCTGGCAGCGTCTATGTCCGCGCCTTCCATGTGAGAAATGCCTTTTTTTTTATATGTAAAATACTAACTACTAGGGCATTGCAGTATGTGATACATTTCTCGCATCTTGATCGTATCTTGTGATCATTTCTCGTATACTATGACTCAATTCCGCGTTATTTCGGTAATGCCGGCGAGATATCATAACTGAAGCTGGCTGCTTCAGATACTAACTCCCAGAAACAATCCCGCAGAGAGTGACTCTTTTTTGTGTGAATGGGTCGAGCTAGGGTTCTTGTGTTTCCAGATATTTATCCAAACACAAGAGCTCCAGTTCGTCGCTTTGGGTTTGGCGACGATGTCTGTGTCTGCAATATCGCAAAATCGCACATAAAATGAAGGTTTCGAGTGTTCAGGCCCACCAGCACGCATGAACCAAGGGCACGGTCAATGTGCAAGTCGAACCCACAAGTGAAGGATCCGGATTAAATGCTCTCCCGTGACTTAGAGGAAGGCTTCGGTTTTCCCCAGGTGGTGAGCGTCACCGTAGATGGAGATAAGAAGAATTAACAAAGTAATTATTTTTTAGAAATCGGTCTCGATATGGCGAATGGCGGCGGTGTGAAAATAGGCGGTGTCCTACGGTTTCCATGTCCTGGTAGCGATATGGACACGGGCGGTAAATTCCACGGTTTTCACTCAATGACGATAATACTGGAAAACGGAGAAGGGGGTTCGTATGGTTATCACGAGAACCGAATATCGCGGTATGATGAAAATACTGATATACCGCAACGCCTTACTAACCACCAATAATGAAAAAAGAGAGAGGAAGGAAGGAGGAAATAAGATTTGGTGAAAGAAGGAAGCAAAATTGAGCTGAAAATGACATTTCCTTTCCGAAATCGTGCATTTCTGAAAGCAATGTAGTCTTCATTAACGAAAGAGAATTTCAATGTGCTGGAACTGGGGTCATTTTCCGCCAATTCTTTTGTTAACATTCTTCGCTAAACATTCATAATAAAAACGAATTACAAACCATCTAAAATTACATAGCGAAAGGTATTTCTTTGCACGCAATCGCTGTTGCTGGGTTCTTTTCAACAGGGTCATCTTCAGCTGGAAGATGTCCATGAATAGCCTATATATGGGAAATTTTCCAAGATAATTTTCAAGCGCAGATGACTTGACCCCAATATAGGGAAATAATGCAAAACACGTCAATGTTACCCCATTTTACGATACATGCACTAGGTTCCCCACTGCTAACGAACAGACTTGAAGAGGAACTCGGGCTGACCTCTCTTTCTTCCGTCATTGAATTTTTTTTATCCGCATGTTTCGCCTGTGACAGACATGAATTAGGTGTGCGTCCACAATGCCTCTTTACTGTTGCATCGGGCTTGGACTATGGCGACTTGTAGTACGCCGTTACTGGATACGCAGTGTCTTGGTTGCGAATATTTTTGGCAGAGAATGTTGACTCCACTCTACATTCCTCATGATACGCAGTATTCCAAGGATCCAACGCATCAGGAGGTTTACCGGCGATGGCAGAAATTTCTTGAAGGTGATCAGAATGTTCAATACGAAGCCGCACCCGATCGAGTGGCTGCTGGAGGATATGCTTTCATCGGTGACCTCTCCAGTCTGTACCTTCCTTCCCTCCTCGGCTCTTTGACCTTTGTTAACCTCCTTTGATCCAATACGATTTACATGTACAGATTTGGAGCATATGATGATGTCCAGATCCGACTTGATGCTCATCAAGATATTTTCCATGCAGATGAACAACGGGATCGTCCTTCAGAAGAACTCCGAATACGCCTCTGCCATCTCCGCCCAGTGAGACTCGATAGTGGCAAATTATCGACTTTCGACAATATCTAAGGATCACCTAAGGATGATAAACTTATTCTTTTGTCCGAGGTTGAGGAAGATGAAAGAAGGAGGAATCCTAGAAAAGCTGAAACAACGATGGTGGCCACAAAATCATCGTCAGAGAGACCAGTCCAGCACAGAATTCCAACAACTGGGAATCTTAGAAGTGAGGACCTTTCTCATATCTTTCTCCATTAGATTCCCAATAGGCGAAGAGCAGCACAAAATTGGTCTTTTCTTTCCCTTTGAAAGGTGAGTGGAGCCCTTTTGGTTCTGACGGGAGGAATAGCATGTTCCTTGGTCCTCTTCATTCTGGGATGCATCTTTCCTACCATTCCTCATAAGCATACCTCTGTGTCATAATAGTATGGTTGTATGGAATAATTTATGTCCGTGCATCATTTCCCATCAGTTTTCTTCGTCTGTCACATTTAGAGCTCTATTAAGAGCAAAGTCAGGCATTATCGTGATATAAGCTCGAATAATTAATGCACCTGCACACCAACACAAATTCAATTGCATAGCAATTGCTGATGAGAGATGCTTTTGGCATAATAAGTCGTACCGCGAGAGATGCTTTTTGTGCTAGAAATCGCATACCAAAGTGAGATAGGGTTCCTTGGTGAATTTACGCGAATCGATATGGCGCGTCTATTGGTGGCCTCTGAAAATAATTCTAAGAACAAGAATTTGGCAATTAAATGTTGGATCTTTCCGAATGGAGAAGCTGTCTCCAGGAAGTCAATAAAGGCATTAGTTTTTTCTTTGCGGAGTTCTCCATACACTTTTGAGATTTATTTATAATCTATCAATGTGACAGAAGCTAGTGCGATGGATTCGTTGTTAGGCCTTCGACTATTGTTATGATGAACTTACCGGGAAATTTTTTAACTTATTGGAGTATAAACATGTTGTTTATCCTTTTTTATGCTTGGCATATCAAGATTCAGTAGGAGCATTCCCCATTTTCTTGAACCATCTTGATTCACGTCTTACAGATTTCAGAAGCCCACTTTCGTGGATCTCTAAGGAAGACAGCATGGGATGTGTTTTCGTGTTCCTTTTTTAGATGTACCAATTTTCCTTTTGAACAGAATTACACAGCATATTCTCAAAAGAAGATATGTTCCATCTTTTCCTTCTGTGTCATCACCAGTTAGATTCTATTCACTATAGGACGAGGGTCTCCCTAATTGTTTATCGTATCACAATCTGGATCTCTGCAGTTGCTCCCTAGTCAATGGCGACGAACGGGGAAAGTCTTATTAAGAATCTACCTCTCTTCCCAATCATCTTGGAATATCAGAGGGGCATCGATGTTTACACGGTTTATAATGCATACAAAAATACTGTACTGGCACCCCTGGAACGAAGGTAATTTGAGTTTTGCAAACCAATTTGCCTCTCTGCCGGGAGAGACCTTATCTAGACAGCCATTCTTCGGACAATTTCCTTCTTGCCGTTCATTCACATCTGTCGCGATGAAGCACCTGCGTCTCATCTCTTGCCTTTGCTTCTACGTCTCATCGTCGTTCTCAATTGCTCCTTCTGGAAGTATAGGTGAGGCAATTCGTTCATTAGAAGGCACAAATGTGCCTCTTAATAAGAATTGAAGCGCAGAATGGCCCATTCCAGGACGATTTCCCATGACTCTCCCACCCGCCAAGTTTTCTAAGACCAAGTCGCGTTCGTTGCTTTCAGGAGACCTGCTAGTACAATAGTACATCGATGGGTTTTTATTTCAACATATAAGGTACTGATGCACGAGTGTGCCCCATGAGGGCAACAAGTACGAATAGTATTGAAAAGTTCTTATTGTCCCCCAAAAAATCCACATTGAGGAAGTCACGGGTCTGATCTCGATGAAAGAGGCACCAAAAGATTTACCTCTAGGAAGGCTGTGTGTCTTCTGCAGCAATGATCCCGTACCGAAAGAGCTTGATGTCCTCATCTTACATATTAACCTAGAACAAAAATTGCCTATCGTATTGCAACAACTGGAATACATGCTGAAGGTCGACTGAGAGTCCATTGGGAGTCTCAGGCAATGAACCAATGCTGATAGTGGTGAAAGAATATTATCTGAAACATGCAAACACCCAAGAGCAAAAACTGCTTGGTAGATTTCGACAAGTGCCGATGGACTTCCTTTCAAGGAATGATAGCATCTCTTCTGGGTCTGAGGTAAGAAACTCTTCAGTTCGATAGTACGGAGCAGTGCATCGAGTGAAGTATCGCAACGATGTGAACAAATGAGCAATTTCATCAAAGAGGGGCCATCTCATGAAGCATATATGGAATTGACTCAGGCAAAGGCATTGGAATTCGGAGAACGTAAGACTAAACAAGTACTAAAACTGCTGAAAAATCTATACAGAACTGTCAAAATCCTCAAGCTGTCCTGTAGCGTAAACTACTAGGCTGATTTCGACAAATGAGGTGCCAACGGACAAGTCTCGCTTTGGCCAAAACCGTACTAACAGTAAGATTCGTTTGAGATCAGACGTCCAAAAGGAAGGAAGCAAGATTTTGGCGGCTGAAAATCGCCTGTGAATGTGGTAACCATCAGTTGGTTAATTCTCTCAGGATTTTAAAGGTCTCTAAAGCACAGAAAGGGCAACTCAGAAGTCACGGAATAATGGGGAATGGTATTAATTCAATTTTCCACAAATGCTGAAGTTGATTAGCAGTCAGGCATAGGTACTACCCCTTGGTTAATGATCCTGTATGCGTTCGGAATTCAGCACCAGATTGCGCCACCCCTGAGCGGCGATCTCGCGGGCTTCACTTTTTCTTCATGTCATGATCATCATTTGAGTTGGTCTTGACACTAAGTCACAAATTCAAAAACATCGTTATGAGAATGGAGAGCCATCAAGGGGTTTCCCTCCCTATGTCGCCTCGTATTGCCTCTCTCTGCCCTCAATAAATTCGCAATACTGACAAGAGGCATTTTTAATACAAGCTTTTGGAATGTTTCCTGTCACCTATTGGATTCGATGTGCAAAAAGAATTATATTATGATCAGATCATTCTCAGGGCTATTATAGTGAAAATGAGGATTTCACACATCGTGTGAATAAATATGAATGTCCGCCATGCAAATGAGGGAATGTGGGAACCTGTACGCCCTCTGGAACCATGTGGTATGCTGCTTGCAGATATCGGCAGGCTGAAGGGTACAGGTTATCATCCAAATCAGGTCATCATCTGACCTCAGGTTAATGTGAGACGCAACGCCGTGTGCGTCGCAGAAATGTTTCATGCATGGATGGACTTTCGCTTTCGTCCACATAATGTATTTGTGCATGGGCTATTGATCGTTCTAACAATGTATCGACAGCGCTTATTTACGAGGATTGCGACGGGGATCGTAAATTACCAAGCGCAGAGAATAACAACACGGAGGTGGATTTCATCTTTCTTCCATGCCTCTGGAACGCCGAGATGATGGGTGAGACACTTCGATCGTCATTGACGCTCATCATCCGATGTCCATGAAGAAAAAAGCATAATCCCTCTGGTCTCATCCGTCAGAATCTATGTTGAATCATTTGGAGGGCTCATACGAGGAAGCCATAGCAGCGTGGAAATGCAGAAGCCTTCAAAAAGCAGAGGATAGTTTCTCCGCTCTCCGCACCATGAAGGTATACCCAGTCCCCATCGACACACCGTGGTGCCACCTGGAGCACCCGACACCTTTCTCGGATCCGAGCACCCTGCTCAACGCATTGAGAGCCTGGGCAACACACAAGGGTCTCCGTCACGTTTTCCTTTTCACCGATGAAGAGAACGAGGTCTTGTGGAAAGGTTCACTTCTCCCCGAGCTCATGCAGTCTGAAGACCTTGGATTCACCTATTTTCCACTAACGGATTCTTCTCAGTTTCCTTGGGAAAAAATGGAAAAGGAAGAGAACGTTCTGCTGGCCGTCTCCATGAACGAAACCTCCTTGGAAGGATTCTTTCACATGATGAATGTAAAGCCTTCGTTTCCACCAGCCGTTACTCTCGAGAGAAAGAATATGCTGAGGGTCATGCTGAAGATCTTGTACATATCGCAGGTAGGAGAATGGGGGAGATTTCGTCATCGCAGGCATTGGAGTTTCCTCATACCCAGGAGACTCTTGGAAGATGAAGCTTCGAGTTTCTTTGAGCACTTCCGAGCGGACAGCGATATCGTTCTCATTTCCGACCTCGAAGTACGTTCATCGGCAAAAAAAAGCACCATCTAGAACGAGTTGAGCGATCTAGATGAAATTCGGTGCAAAATCTCCCAGCAATGTGCCATCGAGTCGATAAGATTCTCAAGGGAATAAGATGGAGATTCACGAATAAATCTTGCCAAACACTGCAATTTAAAAGCGGGGCGAGGGGGTCTCACTAATAACCAAAAACAACCACCCAAAAGGATTTTATTGATGAAACGTGGAATTGCGATGGCGTCGCCCTCGTCCTTCATTCCTCGGGCGTTCGGCAAGTTTTCTCTGCTTTGCCTCATCCTGTGACCTTGAAACTTTGCTCGATGTTCCAACTCGACTTTAAGAGTTCCCGTTACATGTTTCATCAATAAAATTCTCCTAGCTGACCGTTTTGAGCGATTAACACGACCCCATATTTAAATTGGAGTGTTCGAAAAGTTTTTCCGTGAATAATCATCCTACACCCTTGAAACTCTGAACGCTTAGATATCACATTGCTACGAACTTGTGCACCAAATTTAATAAAAATCACTCCGTCTTGGTGGAGCTTTTTTGGTGATAAGACTATTTACATTTGATGAAAGCAACCAACAATCAGAATATGAATCTGAAATGAGAAGAATTGCGGTCATTTCCAGAAGCAAACGGAGCCACTTTCAGGAAGGGCATTGGCGATCGTTCAAAATCGGGACTATCGCAGCGATGGGGTTTTATTCTATCAAGTAAATGCAAATCAGCGACTGCAGGAAATCGGCCGATGGACCAATGGAAAGTTGGATCTTCAGGACAAGAAATCACGTATTGCGTTGAATTTCCAAGGAGCTCGTCTTCGCGTGGTTACCATCAATGTATGTCTCCTTCAGACTTTCAGAAGTACATTTTCATTCCTTTTCGAGGAGCGACGAACAGATGGGCACTCATTGGTCTCCATTTCATCACGATGCAGAAATGACAATTTTTTGTCGTTTTCTGCAGGCACCACCTTTTATTTATGTCTGGAACGACACGGTGGAGAATCGTTACGAGGGTTACCTCATCGATGTTCTCAATACCTTAGCAGAAAACTTGAATTTCACGTGGGTGCTTTTCCATCTTTTGCTTTTCGAAGGCTTTCGGTTTGATTCGTACAGGATCTTCGAGTGTCGATGATGATGCAGGTTCACTCTGACGGTGGTGAAAGATGGGAAATACGGAGCAGTGGAACCTTCCGGCTCCTGGAATGGGATCGTCGGCGAAGTCATGAGAGGGGAAGCTCATATCGGTCTGGCCAATTTGGGACAGTCAAAAGAGAGAGCCTCCGTCGTCGATTTTCCCTCCGTCGACATCTCTTACGAATACGCAGGTATTCATACAGGCCATTAGTCGATACGATTTGCAAGTGTTCGAGGGGATACGAAACCGTCTCTCGACTGCGTAGGGATCATGCTGCGAACGACGGAGGAAGACCCGAAAGAAAAGATGTTGCTCTTCATGCGACCTTTCGCAAAGGAAGTCTGGCTAGCCATTTTCGGAAACATTCTCCTTTTTGCCATGGCCCTGGCTCTAGTCAGCCTTTTCGTCCCATCTTCATCTCTGTCCTCTTCAAATACGAGAGACGAACCTCATCCTTTTCGATTCGAGAACGCTCTGTGGTTCACATTTGGTGCCTACGCGCAGCAAGGTATACAAAATAAATCACATTAGCAGGAAATCCAACGAGAGAACGAAGGGTGGAATTGATTTCGCGTTATCAAAATGTATAGGACACCCAAGAGTTCCACACCAACTCAGCAACCGAGTCTTGTTCGGGGTCTTTTGGGTTTCGGCAGTGATTCTGTATGCGTCGTATGGAGCGACGTTGGCGTCGCATTTCGCCGTCGCTTTTGTCCGTCCTCCCTTCAACAGCCTCGAAGAACTCCTGGATTCCGACTATAAGTTTGGATTCACGCCTGGAAGTGTATATGTTCAGGCCTTCAAGGTAAACAAATATCTTAGTGTTTATTTTCATTTTTCCAATGAGTTTCTCCTCCTCCAGCAACCGCTTCTGGTGAATCTGTTTCGTAGCAATCCGAACTACCTTTGCACAAAAGGACATACGATCGTTGGGAGACATTCAAGGAAGACGTTCGAGCTGTTCCCCGGGAAAAAGCTACAAGTATGGTCGCCAAGGGGGGTTTCGCCTTCATCACCGACGTCTCACGTCTGTTTCTTCCATCCCATGCTCATACTCGCTAATGCCTACTTTTCTCGAACAGCTTTGTCGATTCGTCAACAGTGGCTTCATATCTGACGATGGAGAGATGCGACCTGACGATCCTGAAGCAAAACTACATGAAAATGAGCAATGGGATCATCTTGCAGAAGGACTCTGAGTACACCTACGCCATATCGACTTCGTGAGTTTTATAATGATGCTTTAAGTCGAATACGTATGAAATCGTATACCTCACGTAACATTCTGTTAAAAAAAAGGCATTTAAAATGATTATCATAAAGAGATTATCGAATATCTTCAGGCTTTAGGTGTGCATGATTGTGATTTGCACAAGCCGGAGGAACTTTTTTGCATCATGGGTTTTACTTCACAAGACGAAGTCATGGTCACACCCTCCGTATATTGCCCGTCCTATCTCTAGTGTTAAAGCTCTAACGGCTTGGAAACGAGTAGTTCTCCTGATAAACGTGAAGTCTAGGAAGAAGATGGATAAAAATAGCTGAAAGTCGATTACATTTTGTTTTGACATAGGGACGTGATGTACCTAGCTCTTGCTGAGGATGATTTTTCATGTTTGTAGCCTGAGAAGTATGAAAGAAGGAGGGATTCTCAGCAAGTTGAGGATGAAGTGGTGGCCTCAAAGCAAATGCTTTCAAGACAACACGGATTACCGTCAAATTGGACTCCTCGAAGTGAGTTCCCTCTTGGTTCAGGAAACAACAAAGGAAGCAGGAAGAAACCAATCTTTTCATATCGCCAAGGAAATCAGAGGTAGTTGCCTATACTTTGTGTGAACAGCTGGTGACTCTTCTCTCTTCCAGGTATCGTCAGCTTTCCTGATAGTGTCAACTGGATGTTTATGTTCTTTCCTCATCATCTGTGGAGAACGCCTGTATCATGCCCATCAAGTCTTGCACATGTAATGTCACCAGAATAAACACTATCAAGGGTTGCAGTGATTTCTGCCTTTTTCTGAAATTCATGTCAAGAGACTATGCAAGAGTCCTTTCTAAACAGGAACTGTTTTCGAGTGTACTTTTCTGGACCAAGTCCCAGAACGAATTGGTTTCTTATTAAACGGCCATTCTCTCGCGTGGCGCGAATGACCAGTATACTCGTCATGGGATTTCAGCCCCTCAAATTTGGCGGATTTGACGAATGTACTCGCCTTGGTATGGAAAGAGTGTACACTTCTTGTGCATGTTCTCTACAATCCATTAGAGTTTCAAGGTTGTGGGATGAATATTCACTGAAAAAACTTGCCAAACATCATAATTTCAATAGCGTCTATGGAATCATACTAATCGTCCAAAACGGTCACCTAGAAGGACTTTATTGATAAGACATGGTTTTAAAACTCCTAAAGAGGTGCAGAAAATCAAGCAAAGTTTCAAGGTTATGGGATAAATCAATACAGAGAAATTTAATTCCATTGCACTTAACGACTTCCACACAGAAAAAACTATCCACCCAGCCTGCAACCGCCGCGGGAAATTCGCCAGTTAAGTGGTTAATAGTCCGACCCATGCTCTTGACAGTCCTGAAATCGCATTGCAGGCGTTCTGATTCGCAGACGACGTCACTTTTAGGTAAAGCCAAAAATCAGTTTCGAAAATAAAGCTACTGGCAGCAGAGAAAGAGAAGGCAGCCATGTCTCTTTTCTTCCAGTTTATTGGAAATCACAAAAGAATCCTCGGAGACCATTTGGAGATGGTCACGTCGGCACTCTCTCTGGCGACAATCTGTACCTATTATCGTCGCCATTCGTAAACAGAGAGACGAACGCAACTCAAAGAGAAACCTTTAAAATACTGTACTTTTGGCGAGTACTCACGAGCAAATGCTGGCCGGACGTGCAGACACCACCCCAGGTAACACAGAACATTGAATCAACATGGATTGGATGTGGATTGAGTGTGCGAATGTTGAGGGTTGAAGGTGAATATTGTTTCAATGTTGATACAATGTCGTCGCATCACATTGTGAATTCCAATTGAGGACTATTTGGATTATATTTATTAGATGTGGCATAATTGTTAACCCCTCTTAAAATGATAAAGAGTTGGACCTCTCCAATAGGTTTTCGGAGTACTATCAACCTACCGCAACATGGTTTCAATGTGGAAAAAATGAGACTCCTCAACTATTGAGTTGCATGCCGTCTATTATCAAGTATTTGAATAAATAATTTTTTTCTTGTATTCGGAAACAAATACATAAACTATTTCCAATTATCCTACGGTCATCGCGGAGACGTCTTGCATCTTCTTATGGAAGTTATGTTACCAGGGTAGTGTAGTCAAGGCGCGATCATAATGAAGTACGAAGAGTGCTCACCAGATGGTATCCATGTTCCCCTGTAGCCTCCTAATGCAATTAGGGATCTGTCACCTTCCATTAAAGTGTTTTCTTCCCACTTTCCTATTTTATTACGTAATTAATGGACACATATATTAGAAAAATGTGGAATTATGATGTTCTGATTGCAGAATCTGATTCTGAAACAAATTAAATTTCCAGGTTTAGTGTGAGCGCATAGAAGTCTAGGCGATTGGAGACGTGTAGAGCACACACAAAAATGACATAAAGTGATCCATTCACAAATCTACTAAGAGAGGAGCTGAGAGAATTTATCCTCGCTTTACCAACCGGTTAGGCGTATAAGGCTTTGGTGCTGTTTGCAGATCTGAAGAGGACTCATTCTCTTAAACTTCTCAGTACTCTGTGGGTACTGACCTATAGATACTGAAGAGGATTTAATCCCTTTTGTATATGTTTAGTTCATCATCCATAGGTCATGCGATTCATTTTGATGAATTTACTACCTCTACTTGATTCGTGGAGAAACCCAATCACGAGGGACTCATTGAGGAATGTTGAATGAATGTTGCCATCAATATTGTTTCAACATTCCATTCCAATGTTGAAACAATGTTGACAAAAATGACACCTTCACATTGAATCAATGTGGCACCTCAATGTTGTTTCAACATTATAAATGTTGCCATGAAACATTGTTTCAATTTTGTTTCCACATAGATGTGTTACCTGGGACGCGAGTGACTCTAGCGAGTTCGCAAAGTTTATCTGAAAGTTATTGCTGTTTCCGGAATGGAAGGAAGGCAAGAGTGAATGTATGGACGGAGAGGAGTAGCCGCAGCGCTTGTTCTGGGCTTGGCGTCTCAGCATGGGCACGAATGCCTTTTCATATCCCAGCCTAAATCTTGAAACTTGAACTTGCGTGTGCACAGCATAATGCAGGGGTAAAGATAGATTATTTCCAAAAAGTATGGGAATAAATAATCCAGAGTAAGTAACGTAAAAATGTCGGGCGACTGGAAGAGGAGGGCCAAAGGTTCCGAGCTAGGGACTCGATCCTAAATATAATATATTTAGGGTAATTTTACGAAAGGAAACAGTCAATGTTGGACAGTAGATATGTGGACCTCGAGGGCCTCGAGAGGGGAAGAACAGACAAGAAAAGGGGACCGGTGCGATCGTGAAAGGAGCCAAAGGGACTGTAACCCTGGGCAAGCGTGTTACCACTCTCAAAATCCCATTCTCAACGACCTGCACCAAGAACACCCGTCTTTACCCATCGACCCAAATGAATAGTTTTTTACTTCTCATCGTCTGCGTACTCCCTTGCTTGTACCGGGTGACATAAAACCGGCTGTAGGTACTGGGATTCCATTCAGATGAACTATCATAATCCGAAAACTTCGTCAACCTACTTTCAAGTTGGAAAAGGCTGTCGGTCACGAGACTTGATTCTATCCCGTGCTCGCGTTCTTCGTGGTCGTCAAGGAAAATCCTTGCTCCCTTCTTGTAAGTTCCACAGATAATTCGATTCGATCTACATTTATTGACCACATGATGAGAGTAGAAAAATCTGATGCCCACATAATTTTGCGATTGGAAAACTCGCCACTCAAGCCTTGCAGAAGGATGTAAAATCAGGTCGCCTAATGCTCGTAAAACAAAAGGCTGAGATGACATTGCATATTTTTTTAGTTCCTGGGCTGCCTGAGCATTAGCAATGAATGTTTCACTAACGTAAGAATCAAATTTAAGTCACTATTGCCTGAGACCGCGTGTAAGCAATACCCAACAAGAGTTGCCCATGACTCGCAAGCGCCAGGTTCAGAGTGTCAAGTATGGAACGGATCACCGTAATACTATCAATACTATATATCTAAAGTCCTTTTCATACCCAAGACTCCGGTTTCCCTTTTACTGTAACATACGAGGGCCACTCAATAAGTTATCTACCTGAATATGAAAGGGATGAGCAACAGGCCTGTGCCTGCTGTGACATGTCTCGACAGGTCTCGTGAGTGCCCCACCACTGTACCAGCTCAGTGGCTCAAGTCCGTTCAAAGTGGTAGCGCATTAGATTTCTCTTCCTGAGTCTGTGTCATGGATTTGATGAAAGTTGAACATCGTTCAGTGATGAAATTCCTCACCAAAGAAGGGAAAGCACCTAAGGAGATTCATGAACGTATGTCTAAGGTTTATGGTGTGTTTTCGCCTTCTTATTACCAAGTTACATTTTGGAGCAAGCAGTTTAAGTGGGGAGGAGAGTCAATTGAAGATGACCCAAGGTCTGGGCGCCCTGTGGAGGCTTCTGATCAGGAAATGTGTGACAAATTGGAGAGTGCGATACTGGAGGATCGTCGCACCAAAGTCTCTGTTTTAGCTCATGAATTGGGGATTTCAGAGGGCGGTGCTCCGAAAAAACGCCCACTGAAAAAATGCCCACGGAAATAATGCCCACAGTAAAAACGCCCACAAGAAAAAATGCCCACGGAATAAACGCCCATACCTGCAAAGTACGAAAAAATGGCCACATGCGTATTTTCAAATATATCTTGCGGCTTCTTTTTTATTTGTAAAAACGAATGCAGTTTAATTATCCTACCATGATATATAACCATTGAATACATTAAATATATCACATCTATCAACATAATAAAACATGAATATGAAGAAAATTCCCAAGATTCCAGAACACTTTAACGTTGGATCAACGAAAGGAGTATTCTTTACGGGAATGCTAAGGAAAACGTGAGGAAAAAGTAACTTGAGATAAGATCTGGTGCGTGGAATTTTGCTGCTAATTCACCTGTCCTTTGGACCGATTTCAATAGTAATGGAGTAATTAAAGTGTGGCATGCCACGTTTGACATGAGAAGGTCCGGTTGCCTACAATTATCTTGGAGGTAGGGGCGTATTGATCCCGAGGAAGGCGGAAAGATAAGCTCCATACAGATGATCAAGTGAAAAACATCTTTGAACATTGTTTTAGACAAGACACTGACAACTCTTGATTGACAATTTCCTCCTACCCCCTGTGAAGTATGAGGAGGAGATGATGATGAAGTATCTGCAAACGGATGATATATAAATACGGTGTCTTAAGCTTATTCATTTCACTTCAAGTAACCATGGAGTTCATCTCGGACCAGAAAGGCGGACGGAAAATTATATTCGAAGGCTTCATGTATGTGAAGCACTCCCAGAAGAACGACAAAATCCGGTGGCGCTGTGCCCTGCGGTCCTAACTTGTGGGGGAATTTTGTTCACGGACTCCGACTGCACCAATTTCTGTCCAGGAGCAGCACATAACCATGCTCCGGACACGACAGCTATCAAGATCAACAAATGTGTCTCCATGAAGCAGCGAGCGGCCAAGACGTGTGACAAGCCAGGTGTTACCTACTCGCAAGCCATGATGCATTTGGATGACGATGCTCGTGCGCTTTGCCATCAGAGGCATCCATCAAACGAACTCTGCAAAATCAACGCAGCTCTTTATGGCAATGCCATAAATGAGATGCTTTTCTGCAGAATAAAAAATTTATAAAACCCAGAAAAGTATTCACGTGGGCATTTTTTCGTACTTTGCAGGTATGGGCGTTTTTTCCGTGGGCATTTTTTCTTGTGGGCGTTTTGTCTGTGGGCATTATTTCCGTGGGCATTTCTTCAGTGGGCGTTTTTTCGTATATTCCAGAGGGCACAGTGATTCACATCATTCATGAAAAATTACACATGTCCAAAGTCAGATCTCGATGGGTCCCAAGAATGCTGACTCCAGCTCAGAAGTAGAACAGATCTGACATCGGCAAGGAAAACTTGGAGTTTTCTAAACAAATAGGGAAAATTTTTTCCCAGAATAGTAACTGGTGATGACACTTGGGTTCATCACTGGGATCCCGAAACCAAGCAGGAGTCCATGCAGTGGAAGCACAAGGGATCGCCAACGCCTCGCAAATTTCGTGTTCAGAAATCTGCAGGAAAGATTATGGCCACTGTGTTTTGGGACAGTTAGAGACTACTGCTGCTTAAGTTCATGCCAGACAAGTGTACAATCACTGGCGATTCCTATGCTACCACCATGAAAAATTTACATGATGCCCTCGAGGAAAAACGCAGAGGAAAGTTGTCAAGGGGAGTCCTTCTTCTCCATGACAACGCGCCCGTCCACAAATCATGGAAAGTTCAGTCAGCAGTGAGGGAGTGTGGCTTTCAGGAGCTCAACCATCCTCCCTACAGCCCGGATCCGGCTCCTAGTGACTATTTTCTGTTCAGACACTTGAAAAAAATTTTGCGGGGAAAAAGATTTTCATGCAATGAAGAGCTGAAAGTTGCCATTTCTGATTGGTTTGATGGACAAAAAGTTGACTTCTATTCCCAGGGGATAAAATCATTGGAATCAAAGTGGAATAAGTGTGTTGAGTTAAAAGGTGACTACATTGAAAAATAAAGTGTTATTTTTCCCCTCGGATGTTTCTTTCTTATTCTTATTCATACTTAATGAGTGACCCTCGTATGTAATTGCAGATTCACGTTCTGGACGTTGATGAAACTGAAAAAGGATGAATTCGATTCTTCATCCAAAAATGATCAAACGGAACGAAAAATATAGGGTAGATTTTTGAACAGAGAACTATCCGATAATGCTGCTTTATTTACCGGATTTATAATGCATTTTCTCTTAAATAAAGCTGCATTATCGGATAATGCTCTGTTCAAAAATCCACCCATATACTGGAACTTCAATATCAGTAGCGAGTGAAGTGAGATTCCCAAGAGGAAAGGCATACACGTTACTGACTGAAGGGGGTTACATCACGGAGGAAACAAGAAATGGGCAATGTACTATAGCTGGTGAGAAACCTGGCTTAGAGTCGTCATTAACTTTGCCACGTAAGGAAACCATCTCTCTTGTTTAAGGTTAACTAATTTTGGCGATACTAGTTAAGATGCCATCACTTAGAAGAGCAGTTGGAACGAACGATCTAGATGTGGAAGATCGCCAGGTCGGAGAGGTTAACCCTTATTCGGGCAAGGGAGGTCCATTGGAACCCCCCCCCCAGGGTATATTTCATTTCATTACTCTCTGCAAGTTTTTCAAAATATTCTTCAAATTTGACATGGGTTTCATAGACATCCATTGATTCAGAAACGAACTTTTAAAGTTTGGATTTGCTTTTAAGGAAAAAATTTCTAAAAATGTTTGGCCTTGCCCGTTTGTGTCACAAAAATACCTTGCCCGGATAAGGGTTAAGGCCGTGCATGTCAGCAGAGGACCCGAGAAGAAACATTCAACTGACGCGAAAAAACCACACAGGTTTTTCATAGCTGCAGGCATTCTGATAAAGATCGATCTGCCTCACTCGCCTGTCTTTTCGGGAGTCTGGAACCGAAGCATATTCGATTCCATGTGTTCGTCTGACGAGGTGACTGGGATACCCTCGCAAGAATACTCGCCTCCGGGTCGGCCAAAGTAGAACGTGCCCTCCTCGAGGTCAAACCCAGAACGCAATGGCGCAACATCACAAAGACATCTTCAGTCACATCGTGTCTAGCCCAAGCAAGTTACGTGATCGTTCTTTACACGCATTGGGACATCACACTTGGCCTTCACGACCTTCGGTGAGTACAATTACAAAAAATTCCGAGTTTCCATTTTGGGAGACCTACAGTAGAGTGAAGTGGCATGAGAGAGTTCAGCATTAAGACAGTGGAATGACTAGTGGAGGGGGGGCAGGGAGGGTACCCGAGCCCCACACCCCGGACACACGTTACGCTAGGGAGATCTCATAAATCGCACTCAAGACAGATCTACCAGGATCATTTTCCGTCACATATTGCTGCGTACATTAGACTAGACAATTAGATTAGAATAGACAAGTGTAGCAGTTTTATCAGTACTTCTAACGCGCCCAGACTCATTCTCTCCAACCGATGAGCGACCATGATATTGCTGAGTCAATTGGAAAGTAAGAATCTCCTTAATCCAGAAGCTGAAGATTAGGCACAAAAAATTGCAATCAGAAGTCCAATTGTGCGAAAACTACTGAAAAGGCATGCTCCCAGTGTGCAATATCGCCACATACTCAGGGCCGTATCTAGGATTTCATTTCGGGGGGGGTTGAGGTCTGGCGTATGCGCTGTGGCTATTTTTTTTTTATACTTGTCATTGTAAGTCTTTGTGACAACTGGATTTTCCTGTAAGTTGCAGTGTTTAATAAGTCATAAGCTATTAAAGGTAGAAAAGACCAAGTACTGCACCGTTTACACCAACGAATAGCAGTATGGCAAAAATTTAAGGAAGATATTTCGGATAAACACTGCAACTTACAGGAAAATCCAGTTGTCACAAAGACTTACAATGACAAGTATAAAAAAAAAATAGCCACAGCGCATACGCCAGACCTCAACCCCCCCCGAAATGAAATCCTAGATACGGCCTTGCACATACTGGAAGCAGCGCCAATCTAGGGGTAGAATAAGAAACCTCGTCATATGCCCTCGTGTAAAGGGTCGGTGGGGGTTCTACTATCAGCCCTGAAGAAGCCCCCAGAAGGAGTTCATTAAATAAATGTGGAACCGGAACTCCAAATGGTGGCTAAGAATATTGAGGAAAGTTTCAAGATAGAGTAAAACCACCAAAGTTCAGACAGTACCTAAGTTCGGAGACTCTAACGTTTATTGTCAGTAAATACGCATTTGCGAAAATGACATTAGAGAGAGTTCTTATCCCAAAATGACCATGGTACAAAGCGAAAGACTTGCGGTGGCCACGATCGTTGGGCACAATTTCGAAATATCGGGCAGAAATGAATGTCATATCGCGGACGGGAGAAATTCCGACCTTACTTGAGAAGCTCTTCCCTCGTGTTATTGTTAAATCTGTGATGAATTCTTATTCCACAGGAAACTAGGGGAACGTCGAGCACTGCTACAAGGGAATACGCGTGCCAAGAGCCAATTTCCGCTTTACTTCTGGTGTGTCCAAACTACGTTCTGTTCGGACTTAATTTTTTCTCATCTAAGTTCGGACACCCACGTAATCGGAATTATTGGAAGCCATAAGGCTTCGATGGTCACCATCTTTATCACTCATACCTACTTATATTATGCTACTGGACGCAAAAAAAAAGAAGTATCTGTGTTGTACCATTAAGGCTTGACGAGCGAACTACAATCCTATTTCGGCTTAACTGTCCGAACATTGGTGATTTTACCCTAATAGGAAGAAGGCATGCGACGAACTTCCCGAGGAATGTGGGAAGAGGGGTGACATCACTGATGATTTCATCAGTTTCCATTTCTTATATTGCCCCACTTCGCCGTTCTTGAGTGTTTGACTTCGAAGCTATACCGAGACGACGTCTCCAAACTCAAATTTACCAACTCGTTCGAGCGTTTCATCGATGTTTGTATGCCGATGGCAGACCGACCGTCAAAAAACGCTTTGGAGCCTTCATAAATTGTTATAGAGAGAGACCGTTACTTTGGAATGTCCAACTGAAGGAACACTACGACAGGACTTTGCGAGAGCTACCTTCTCTGAGTCTCTGGAAGGTTGTTTCGTTCATTCGAAGAAAGCCAGCTACGTGATTGGGGCTAGAGTCTCTAAAGTCCGGTACTAAACAATTGTGCGCCCCCGGGGAGTAAATCTTTTAAAGAGCCAGGGCATCGTCCAAATCTGTCTATTATGCCTCCTCTTCCTGATACCATAAATGGTATCACGAAGAGGCAGATCAGTGACTGATATGGACTCATCCCAAATTCACTTCGCGCTCATCTTTTCAGCTTCTGTCATGGGACTAGTGGAGCTCCATCTTGCCTTAATGTTGCGCTATGATTGGGTACTTGCTAGCGAGTGCTACTGAACACTTGCCAAGTGTAATTGGGCCTTAAGACGATGCATGCTTTCCTTTGCTTCCTCACTTATTACCAGGTAAGATGCAAATATCAGAGTAGCGGATCGAGTTCTGAGGCATTTACAAAAACTCTGGAACGAAGTGTTCGGAGTCATTTGCCTCCCACACTCTTTTCAGAACGTTCTCAATCCTAAGAAGTTCCCTCCTAAGCCGTGTTTCGTGGGTATTCACCACCGCAGCTTACAACAAGGGGTGCTGATAACTACTACCGAGTGGGTGGGAGAAAAACGCAAACATTTCTGATCCTACTTTTTTAGAATTGAAAAAATTGGAATCCATTAGTCACGCATTCAAGACAATCCCACTCGATAAAACGAAATGAGATCGTTTCAATCTACTGCTTAAGTCAATCCTGTATACATCAGGTATCGAATGCTTTGCACCCGATACGAACAAAAAAAGTACTGATTTACATGGCGATCATTGTCAATGACTGACGACCCTCACGGTCTCACCAGGACTTCACTTTCACGAACTGTTAGCTCGGTTCTCTTCAAGAACTTGGGGGACTCGTGGACAGTACCGCAGAAAGCAGATATGCATTTATTTATAGTATTGAATGCTATGCATAAAAAAATGTTTCAGGCTCAGCAGCTGCTGTCCGAGTCGACAGCGATACAACTCGAATGCATACCGAATGAAGACGGAAGCGACACGAGTAGCACGAGCAATGAAAATGCTGGCGAGGCACAGGTTAAAGACAAGAACGGGGAGAGAGGAAATTGGAGCGGGAAGTTGGATTTCTTCTTTTCCTGCGTCGGATTTGCCGTTGGGCTTGGTAGCATCTGGAGGTACGAGATCGCGTGGCACACCCGGCTCGTCTCGCTCCTTTTCATCCGATTCGACCTTCATTGAATTTTTCTCTACGATTCTTATAGATTCCCGTACCTTTGTTACCGGAGCGGAGGAGGAGCATTCTTGATTCCCTATTTCATCTTCCTCGTGCTCTGTGCGTCACCCCTTTACATGCTGGAATTGGCCTTCGGTCAATTCGCCAACCAGGGACCCATCACTATCTGGACCATCTCTCCTCTTTTCAAAGGTAACCACGTGATGGAAAATACATTCTGTGCATTCCACTCACACATCCCTTCTCTTTCCCATTCACTTGTATATATAAATATACATACTGAAGAACATTTGCAGCTATAAAGTGGATCATACACTGTGGAAACTCATTCCAAAGTTGTCCAGAATCTCGACTGTAATTGCAGCCGTTTTGTCGATATGTTCCTCCAGATACGAAGGGGGGGTGCAAAAGTAGTAGCAATTCTGCTCTACGGTGGTGTACACTCGTATTACGGCACAGAGACAGGTACAATGGCTCATAAGATAATAAAAAGGGTTTTAGACTATGGGGCCCATGTGCGGACTTTCCTATTTCGTCCGTTTCAGCACCGTTAACAGTCACACAGCATATGTTATTCCAAATTTTCCGCTACTTTTGCATCCCCCCTCGTATAAAATCGTTGGATCGCTTTCCATGGGGACCCCTGGAATCGGTTACGTCCGGATGCAATCCTCGTGCATTGAAACATGTCAAAGAGATCATCACGGCAGAAATGACTACAATTACGGTGGAAATCACTTCGACATCTTAGTTTCGACAACCCACTGCATAACCGCAAATAGTCCTTCGTTTATTAATTTAATTTACTTTCCGAAGTATCCATTCCTTCAGCCCGCGCGCACTCTCAGCGACTTACTTTTTCTTTATGAAATAAAAATATTAATTAATTTTTTTCCCGCTTTCGATTGGCTGTAAAGTTTAACGAAGAGATGTGAAACAAGGTGTCATTGTATTAACGTTCGATTTATTACAAACGAAAGGGACGGGTCGGGAAGTGATGAGAGAAGGTTCTCAGGGTCGAAAAAAAAAAATCCCCTATGAGGAGACTCTAGAGAGACGCTTTCACTGATTGCCAGAGGGAGGAGGGGGGGAGGGGTTGCCTCCCTCCCATAAAATACGCCACTGGATATATGAAAAGTACATTTAGTGTTACATGCTAAGGAGAAACGAACGTACGAGTCGTGAAAGTGCTCATTATGACGAGTATGATATTAATATAATGCAGCCATTTGAAGGACTGAAAAGCCTGTCCGCTTTCCTCAGAACTCCCTATAGTACTCGGGAAAAAAAAAATGGTTGAGTGAAATACTATCTGATTTGGATCTCGGCCGATGACTTCCCTGACCGCAGGGATCGTTTCGTTCCACCTAATGAAGAGGGTGAAATCAGGGCTGGAAATTGAAAGGAAATTCTTCCTCGATATTTTGGTCTCATTAACTTCCTAATCCATTTCAGAATTTTTACTTGCTCTCAATATTCTGAATTATTTTCTGTCGGGACAGGTCTCGGATTCGGAATGGTCATGATCTCGGGCATAGTTTGCATCTACTACAACGTGATCATCACGTACGCCATCTACTACATGTATCTCACGTTCTCCGCTTCTTTGCCCTGGGCTACTTGCAGTGGGTGGTGGAATTCCGAACAATGCGCTTCCGGGTGAGGGGCAAACTCCGTCTTTCAGGGCACACAGCATTTGATTCTGTGCATTTGAAAACTCAAGCATCGAGTTGCTTTTAAATATTCATTTACACCAGTCACCATTGCAATTGCAACGCCATGAAGTCATCGTAGCAATACAAAATGTTGCGAAGCGGCAAGGGGCGGACCACGATGTAAGCGACAAGTGACACTATCAGGAGCGTGAGGTCCACCATTCCCTCAGTACACCTCAATGTTGGCATGCAGCATCAGTTGGAGCCAAAGGCGGCCATACATCTACTGAAGTGGGTGCATCGAACTGAGGTAATAGTGCACCTCATGCTATCTGGTGGAGCCATTTACCTGTAAGAGTAATCATTTCGTTGGTGATCCATCTTCTTCCACTGTGTTACACTAGGTAATGAGTGCTTAGAGGGCTTCTTCATGGTGTTCCGTTTTCAACGACGATCGGTGTCTTTTTCTTTTTTTCCCCTGCAGAGCCGGTAACGAAACTTATGGACTTATGGGGAACGTGACGTTGCCTTTCGAAGAAAGCAAGTATGAATCCATTTCGTCCGCTAGTGAATTGGCGCTGATGCAGAGAGTCCCTGCCAGTGAAGAGTTCTGGATGTGAGTGAGAGGGGGGAGGGGAGGGGAAGAAAGAAGTGCTTGACGGTGATGCGCGATGCTGGGAGAATGACTCAATGACTCCTTGGTCTTCTCTGACAGGAAATTTGTACTGCAGCTGTCTCCTGGAATCCACGACTTGGGAGAAGTTCGATTGGAACTCATGATCACTCTCGTCGTGGCTTGGATAATCATTTGTGCTTGCCTTTTCAAGGGAGTCAAGACTTCCGGGAAGGTAGGTGGGATGGCATTCATGACTCTATGATAGGATTCTTTGGTAGGAGGTGACATCCAAATGAAGGTGCGAAAATGAGGAACTTGCAAAACAGATCTTGGAAAACTGAAGATGACACCAATCATCCCTCTTTCACGTACCATCTTTATCGAATTACAGGGAAACACTAATTTTCAGGCACGAGACTATAAATAAAAACACCGACGACGAACTCGATGAGGGTCTCAAGCAACTAACAGGGACTTTTCTGTGTTTCATGAATTTTCTATGTTCTGATTGGATTTTTTTTTATGCATGCAAGGTGGTGTACTTCTCGGTCACCTTTCCTTATGTCGTTCTCATCATGCTCCTGGTTCGAGGACTCACGTTGCCAGGTGCTTTTGATGGAATCGTCTACTACCTTCATCCCAGATGGGAGCAACTCCGGAATTTCAAGGTATACACTTCACGATAGAAACCATGTAGCAACAAGGGAGGGAAATTCAAATATCTTCACCAAATCATTTATTTTGTGGCTAGGTGTGGGGAGATGCGGCGACGCAGATCTTCTATTCCGTGGGTCCCGCGTGGGGAGGGCTCTTGACCATGGCCAGCTACAATCGATTTCATCACGATTTCAATCGAGAAGCTCTCATCGTTCCCATCATCAACTGCGTCATTTCTGTCTTGGCCGGCTTCATCGTCTTCGCCGTCATCGGCTTCATGGCCAAGGAAACCGGTTCTCCCATAGAAAAGGTCGTCTCTCAAGGTCGGTCATTCCTCGGTCATTGCAAGCGAACGTGAAAAAAATGAGATCGTTATTCTCAGGTCATGAAGGTGAATATGTGACTCCTTGATTCCATCAGGGCCGGGTCTAGCCTTCATCGTATACCCAGAGGCTGTGAGTAGATTGCCGATCTCTCCTCTCTGGGCATTCCTCTTCTTCTCGATGCTCTTCTCCGTTGGTCTGGGTTCCCAGGTACTGTTTTTCTTTTCCATCTGTAACTTGTCGGGCGCCTTCTGACCCCTCTTTCGTTCGTTCCGTGCCGACCTCAAGCAAGGCGATTCAACTAGTCGGAGGGATAATGATGATGAACTCCTGGTATTGCCTATAAAAGCACAACTGCGAACACACCATCCCGAAGATTGTTCATTGCACCTCACTGAAATTCCAGTCAATTGTCGATTGAAAATGTGAAAAGTTCTCTGGCTCGATTCTGCTGACCTCAAGGGACAGGCAGAGAAACGATTCCATGATATTCTTTGTAGATATTCAAGAGATAACAACACTGGCGAACTTGGAGATTCATATTTCTTCCGCTCATTGTCTTCGCCATCCAAGGTTCATAGTGGATACGGTTGCGTTGTGATCGCTTCCCCCTGTGTACGTTTTTTTTACATGTACCTCCCCTACCGAGAATTCCAACTGGGATTTTGAACTGGTTCCAGTTGGAAAAGCAAGCAATCTTTCGTTAGATCTTGGTAAGAAATCCCTTCAGGGAGGTTTTAGTTGGAACCAGTTGAGATTAATGCAACGGTTATTAGTTGGACATTCAACATTAGTTACAGCTAATCAAATTCTTGTCGAAACAACCTCGAAATCTCAACCGGTTTCATCTGCAGTATTTAGGGTGGTAGATTATGCGTCGGTCTAGTGTCTAGCCTTTTCATCCTTTTTTTCCCGCCATTGAAGTCCAAACGGGGACTCCCCAAGATTTTAGGGAGCTTTAATGCTATGCAATTCAGCAGGTACATATGTATGAACAGAAAAAGAGTGGGTTCTTGCGAGTACTGGACTAAAAAATGTTGGGTCCGGCCAGGATTGTTTCGATCCGATTCGAAGAACTCGGGCTCAAACTTCCAACCAGAACGTTTGCATTCAGACATGCCATTCCGGCAACATTACGGCGACAATTACTTTATGGATTTTGAACAGGGGCCCAAAACCGTTTACTCTCCTCGGTGCATTTCTAGTTGCAATTCTAACTTGCACACTTGTCCTCTGCACAAAAATAACAGGAAATCCGTGGTAAACCAGATACAGAGTTGAAGTTGGGGTACCAGTCCGTTTCCTCCTCTGCATTTCTGCTCTCGTGCACGAGTATCTTCATAAACACAACAGCGTGTGTGGTCATATCACGCCGGCTGCTTGAGTGTTGACTTGCATGGAGATTGAATGGGAAGTAACGCGTGTGCACGAAGCAATATTTTCCATTTCTTCTGCTATCGGATGTAATACTCCTTTCACCAAGTTCTCAGCCTCTTCCATGTGGTTCACATTTAAGTTCCACGCGTCTGAACGTTGTTGGTCAACAGGCAGACTACAGGCTAAGACCCAGCTGGAACACTCCACGCGAAAGCTGGAACGTGCAATGAATTCTCACGGTCTAATGTATGCTTTTTCTTCTCTTTCATTATTCCGCGATAGTTCGGGTTGTTCGAATGTGTGATATCGGCCGTTGTGGACGAGTTCCCACGACTGAGGCCTCACAAGAGTCTCTTCATGTTTCTCATGTGCTGTGTCCTCCTCCTCCTTGGCATCCCCTGCGTCATGCAGGTAAGGCTCTCTCTCTCTTCCGTAGTTAACTTTCCTGCCGGACCGTCCCTTCTCTCTTTTATTTATTTGAAAATTTAGGGAGGGATGTACGTTCTCACGCTGATGGATTGGTACAGTGTCGCCTTCTCCCTCATGATCATTTCCTTCTTCGAAGCCATCGTCATCGCTTGGGTCTACGGTGAGGAGACATTTCCCTTTCCACTCCAGACTGTCAAGGAAATGGAATTCCTACAACGTTGTTCATGCAGGAGCCGATCGCTTCGCGGAGGATATGAAGCTCATGGTCGGTCGACCTCCGTCAGCTTGGTTGAAATTTTGCTGGAAGTTTATCACCCCTGGCTGCATCCTAGTAAGCTGCTGCCTGTTGATTATACGGAGCTTCCATGCAGGGCAGGAAGAGACTGAAACATTTTTTTATGTTCTCGATACCAGTTCCTCCTGATCTTCACGTTCGTGAACCACACCCCCGTGACATATAATGATTACGAATACCCTACGTGGGCGATCATTCTAGGATGGGTCATGGCTCTCTGTTCACTTGTCCCCATCCCCGCTGTTGCTCTCTTTCAGATTTTCAAGGCCAAAGGATCCCTCAAGGCTGTGAGTTGCAGCGGTTATAGTAACATTACCTCATTGACATGACATATCAAGTAGATACAGTGAAAGTGAAAATTGGTGGTGTTGGGGTAGAGATACATCTTTTCCCCGATGAGGCTGTCTCTTTGAATTACTCTAGACAGGAGATTCAGAGCAAGCTGAGTTGGTTCAACTGCGAATGAACTGCTGCCGGAATGAAACTAAGCATTCCCATAAACCCAGATTATGGTTCTCCCGAGAAATCCCGTGCAGGGTGAACTACATGTCGGGGGGGGGGGGGGCACTGGAACAAATGGAGAAGTTTTAGTGTCCCGAGCTTTGGTTTCCGCGTGATTGCCCATTTGGAAATGAGACAGGAAATCGCACCTTAAAGGTTTTAGCAATTTTGCAGAATCTCTGGCGGACCGTAGTTGCCAAATCGGAAATTCTAAGGAGACGATTCTTACTCTTTAAAACTGCTTGTCTCCCCACCATCTCATGTATCCACGAACTTAGGGCAATGATAGAATGAATCAGATCGCGAGTGCAAGCTACCGAAAGGAAGTTCTTGCATCGGCCAGCCACCCGTCGTTCTGGATCCGTAAGTGTCTTCACGTCGAGTAGCTATTTCTCCAGATCGAGAGATTGTCCGGAGGTTTGGAAACGTCTGCCGCATGTGAGATTTACCGTTGGGTATCAGTCGGTAGAGTTAATACGGGGTGGAGGGACTACGTCTCGAAGTTTTGTCACGAAAGGCACGTTATCCCCACCCGGTGAGCTTCAGTCAGTTGCTGAGGATTGGGAACACTGAAAGACGCTTCTGGACTCACTTGAACCGCAACCCATTAGGTTGGCAGTCAAGAAAATATGAATGGGTGAACGAACAGACACTCCAACACGTATGTTCAAGTAGACAAAGTGATGGTGTCTCTTTTTTTTCAGCGTTTGATCGCGACGATACGTCCCTCGCCGCAGTGGGGTCCCTCCTTGGCAGAGAATCGTCTGCATTACAAAGAGAGCATTAAGGAGAACCCGGCTCACTTCCCACAGATTCACGTGGCAGGACTAGATACCTACGAAGGCACCAAGGCCTCAGATGAGACTGAGCAGCTCATTTTCAATCCAAAACCGAAATCTGCGAGTCTCTCCTGGAAAGGTGAGGAGACAGAACCCGTATCTCCGTCCCACGTAAGGGTGCTGAGGGCTCGGATCCGTTCTGCAGTCTGACCAACAGTTACGTATGGGTATGGGTGTGGGAATGAGTTTCTTTCATTACCTACACCAGCCCGATGTTATTCAACTATTCACTATGAACAGATTCTTCTCCTCTGATACTACACGTAATTCCCTGCGTCGTTCAAGTTTTATACTGGGGGTCTTCAATGAGGGCTCCTAAGATTCGAAGTGACCGCATTGTGTGCATGCATCTCTCAGTGTATCAGATCAGATGTAGCTCATGCAGTTTAAATATGCCTATACTAAATGAATGTCTTTATAAAGTAGTAGCACTTGAGAGAGCATTACATGAACTTCCAACGATCTCAGGATGGCTTGAAATCTAGAGAAACAGAACAACCGAGAGCAACTAAATTCCAAAGAGAAATTATTCTCATTCTTACCCCTCTTATTTTTGTTTCAATCAGTTTCTATCTGTTGTATGAATCAACTTTGAGCTCTCCTCCATTGCAAGCTCGATATACTTTTTCATTGAAATAAACGTGATGGATATTCTAGACTAAATGAGATATCTTTACTTCCACACAGATTCAGAGTACTGACATTCAAAAATCACAGATAGTGAAAAATCACAAGCTGCCACAAGAAACACACTGCAACTGATCAAAAAACAGCCACCACAAGAATAACCAAGGCAAATTAAAAAGTGTGGGCATTTCTGCAGACACCACACCCCAAGGCGAATTCCTCTCCAGTGGCTGGATGTTCCACATGAAGTGGGCATTCTTGACCCTCCAGTTGGATGGCCTTGGGACCTGAATTTAAAAACGAGACAGAAACTTAAAGTTCATTGATATCTAGGCAATTGAATTGAGAGAACTGAAAGGAGACATTACCAGCTGGGCAGTGGGGGAGGTCACTTCTTTGGATGGCAGTAACACGTTGAAAATCTTCATGACACGCATTACAGAAATGTGTTGTACCAAAACAGAAGAAGACAGCAACTGAGCAGCAGTAGCGACATTTGTATTCAAGGAAGTCTGTCCCATGTTTGGGACACATCTGAGCCCGTGAAACATCACTGCATGCGCCACATACCAGTTCACTTGGGTCATACTCATCTTTCACACTCCCTTCCAACTCGCACCTTACCTCTCCTCCATAGTAGGCCTGGAAATACTTGAAGCATAAATCCTGTAGACCTTTAATGAGTAGAGAAACAAGAAAGATTTCCACTTACCCTCTGGCATTTAAAGCACACATAGTAGGCATATCGTTCCATAGCATATGCAGCAGGATCCTTGATGGATTCAGAGAGTGCAGTGGCTTCATACTTCAGACGCATCATTCCTTTTCGCTTCACATCTTTCTTCAGTGCTCTTACTGGCCCCAACAGCTCCTCCAGCATATAATGGTCTATCTCTTTCTGTAAGCCAAGTAAAATCAATTCTTATTTCCTTATTTCAAGGACGTCAATAAAGCTTATGATGGGACTTAATTTGTTCTAAAAGGCTTTCCTTATATCAGAAGGGTCATAGATTTCTAATTAAGAACAACTTATTTTATGAGGGTTGCTCGGAAAGTAATGCACAATAATTTTTAAAACTAAATGTATGCATGCTAGGTCCGATTTAAGATTTTCTGCGTAAATGATGAACTTTCCTGCCAAAAATTCACAAGTTTGACAAATATCTGCTGGGAGAGACACAAGCAGGAGACACGTTCAAAATGGCCGCCACACTTCAGGTGGGTGAAAAGCAGAGAGCAGTAATTGAATTCCTCGGCTGGGAGGGTGTAAAGCCTGCAGATATCCACTGCCATTGGAAAGTTCCTTATGGTGATGCCTGCATTGATGACAGCATTATCTGACAATGGGTGAGTCGCTTCACATTTGGAGAGAAGAGGGTTAAAGACAAGGCATGATCAGGACGACCCATCACTGGCAAGAGCATCAAGAAAGTGGTTGAACGATATATTATCACTTGGGTGCTATGCGAATTGATGTTTCGAACCTGGCGCCATTCAACTACAACCTCATTGGACCCATGAATGATGACCACAGGGGACATCACTTTCAGAATGATGAGGATGTGAAGATTGCAGTTTGAAGGTGACTTTGTCACTTGGGTGAGAGCTTCTATCAGGATGGAATTCATGCCATTTTAAAACGTTGGGAAAAGTGCATTACCTGTAATGGTGATTATGTCAAAAAAATAGGTGGTTTGTCGCAAAGCCTTGATGGACATTACTTGTTAATTTCATGTAATTATCTTCAATACAGAGTGAGAAAAAAATGAATGTGCATTACTTTCCAAGCGACCCTCGTATGTCCATTTTTACACGATTTCATCTTTCCATGGGCAAATTATGTAGACCCTAAGGGTTTTGAGGGGGCTACACTGCAAATAACCACAGTGTTTAAATGTGCAAAAGTCTCCATTTCATTAAGGCTAAGTAAGAAATACTGCCAACCTTCATCAAATGTTCAGAACTTTGGAATGCTAGATTGGATTGAGGATATAGTTTGCAGCATTCAAACCACATGCAAATTCACAATCTAGATACATTTTAAATTATTTTGCTGAGACATACTTTTTACTGAAAAATAAAATGGAAATCCTTCAATCCTCTATGTGGCAAACATCACATTGCAACTGTGATGCTTGCTGTTCGGAGGGTTAAGGGTTTCACTTTGAAATTAATTCAATCTAAAAACACTCTTGCCCATTGTGTCCAATTGATTTCAATTTGGAAAGGTAGAGGAAATTGACTATCGATAGGCAGCAAAAACTAGCTTGAACTGAACTTAGCTTGAACAAAATGAAAACTGCTAGACAATTTAAGAATAAATTTAACTGAGAAACTGTCGGTAACAAGATGATTGTTTGCATTGATACCAATTTTGACAAACAGGGCAATATCAAACCTTTCCTATTCTGGATGTACATGAACTGGCTGCTCAGAAGAAACTGAATTGATCAATAGGAAAACTATCATGTGGAAAACCATGAGGAACATGTGACCAGAGAGCCTTCACACACCCTTCAGCCATTGGTCAAATGGGTCTTTGAGGAAGGATTTTGAGATATCTATCATGTCTAGTTCAAGAGCTATCAAAAGACATTGCAAAAGGTCTGTGGAGTTGTGTCCTTTCTGTTTGGGGACACCAGAATTGATTATTGTAATTGAAATTGTACTATATCAAATTAAAAAAAATTTTTTTAATGGGTAATGCCAAAGATTTCAACATAACTGGTTTTTCATTATCTGTTATAGTGTTTACCTACACCTAGAGTTCAGAGAAGTTAAAAGATCTTCATTTCATAGATCATTATGAAAGAGAGGATTCATGTCCAATCCTGACAATTTTAGCCAAACGCTTCAAGAGAAGCTAATATGCATACCTTGCAAATGGGACACAGGGTGAAGTTGAAGGTGATCCGAGGACCAGGCCAACGTTTCAGCAAGACATTCTTGGCACAATGCAGGTGAAAGAGATGACCACATTTGAGCTGAATGGTGGGAGCAGCTTGTAGCTGCTCTGTGAAGCAAATCATGCACATGTCATCTGCATCCTGCTTTAAAGCATGCCCTCGACATCCACGTAAACATGGAAGACATTCTTTTTCTCCTTTCACACCTCCACATGGATGACTACATGATAATATCTTTTGACAAGCCTCCTTTGCATATACCTAAAAAGTAAAATCCCACCAAATGGTATATCTGCTTAGAAGTCTAGTCCTAAAATCACTCTTGTCCAATCCAGTGGGGTGACAGACTTACCTGGCATTCGTTACTGTGGCAAACAGGTGGCCCAGTCAAGAGTCCCTTGCCAGGAAAACATGGAGAACTGCAGAACCGACACATGCCAGGATTAAGGGAACCTGCCAGAGGCTTTTGAGCCAAGGAACCTGGCCATAGGTCAACCATAGCTTTCAGGGATGATGCATCAGCAAGAGCCAGGAGCCAGTAAAGCTTTGTTCTCCCACATCCTTCATGTAAATCTACACGAATGGCTTCTTCCTCTTCTCGGAATATCTATTAGAGTAAAAAAGACCTGATCATCAAGAGTTGAAGGTTTGAGAAGTAACTGATGCCATCTGCAAATCCTCACCTGACGCTGATGCCCATGAGTTCGTCTTGGAAGATGAAGGATGCGATTACATTCAGCACACAGGTTCCCACAGGAATTACATACTATCACAGCCAGAGTCTCACCATCCTCATGGTTGTCACATGTTGCCTGAAAGGAACCCCGTACAGAGCACTTCCAAACTTACAACAGTACAACTATTTGTAATGTCAGAGTGAGGAGCTGACCTTAGCTGGCAGTGAATCTTTCCTCAATCCAGAGGAGAGCTTCTCAACATGATCTTGCTGGATAATGCATAGAGATGCTAGAGCAAGCCAACAGGTTGGGAGAGCTAGCAAAGTCTGAGGAGATCGCAGGGAGTCATCAATGTGAGTGAGGTTGAGGATATTCTCAGCAACTGCAGCCTTTGTCACTTCCTCCCATGGTTTAGATATCTTTCCCTGCAAGTCATCAACCCCTGAATGCACAATGTCCAAAGCAGAAAATACTAAAGAAGCTGACAGATACTAACAGTGGACATATCTTGCAATAGACTGATGATGTCTTGGGCCAACTTTCTAGAACAGGATCCATGCATGTACCAGCGGTCTTTGCAAGGAGAGTCAGACTGAATACAGTCTTTCTGAGACATTGTGAATGTGTGAACTCGACCAACTTCTCCATCTGATTTGCTCTTCACTTGAAGATTCAAGGCTTTTGAGATACACGCCAATAGAACATCCAGAATCCCATGCCTGAGTAAAAGGTAGCAATAATAGCTCATCCTAATGATTCATTGCAAATAGTGCCAATCAACTGTATCGACATGAATAACTGACTGATGAACATCAAATGGTTGTCCAGATCCTCTTTCTAGGATTCCAAACTCTGAAGAGGGAAGATTCTTGATCTCTAGAAAGGATGCAAATGAAGATGGTGGCACCCCAGGCAACACCCTTCTCAACAGCAAGATGACCTGATGGATACAACCATAGCATGAGGGGAAATGGTTTAAGTGTGGACCATACATGATGAACTGGGGATGGATGCAGAATGGACCTGTCTCTGGACTCTCCCAGAGCTTGTGTGAAGCAGACTGAGAAGATCAACAATTAAGGAGCCTTGCTCAGCAAGGAACATCTGCCCCACGGCATTGCCACTCAAAGCCAAGACCATGGACAGCATTTCAAAGCAGTAATTGTCACTTGCAGATGTGGCATCTCCTTTCCCTGAAGCCAATCCATTCTCCCAATTTTCACGTGCCTTCACTGCCTCTTGCCGGATGGCTTGCACAATGTGTGAACATACCTATTCCAACAGAGAAGGAATTAGTAAATGCCAAATAACAAAGGACATCAACATGGGGAAGTTCCAACTAACTTGTTTCTGGAGGTTTGTCAGCTTGGTCTGGCTGAAGAGAATGCCAACCATGTGCTCTCTTAAGTCATTCTCTTCCCCCTCTGAACCTTCTTCTTCTCCCCTCTCTCCTCCTTCCTCCTCATCCTCTTTTGACAACAACTTTCCAAACACCTAGAAAAGAGGATTCCCTCTCATTTTGAAATCCAAAAGTACAATTATTTATGGTACTTTAAGGTACAGCAGTTAAGGTACAACACCTGGCTGGTGATAAGACGAAAAACTTTGAGGGCTTCCATTTCACACTGCTTGCGAAGATAGGAAGATGCCTTTGATGGTGGAAGGAATGCAGGATGTCCATCTCGTCCCAGAATCCGAATCCCACGAACACGCAGGGTGAGGTCCAAGCTCTTCAGTTCTATTCTAATTATTCTATGCCCAGGATCTGTGTATACAATCAATTTGAAACAAACATAATAAGATCTGGATTAACATATGAGCCAAGAAAGACAGCTGGCATGCATTCATACTAACCAGGAATGGAGGCAGAGACCCAACCAATAAAGCGAGTATCTAACTCCTGTTGGCTCACTTTCTGCAGGTTATCAGTGCTTACACCAGACTTGATAACAATGTGAGAGACTTTGTTCTGTGTGAGAATACAGATTTTCAAAATCACATTGAGCTCCAGCACAGAGAAGATAACAAATAAATAGGATACTGACCCCTATATCTCGTCCATTGTCCACATGCACATAAACCATTTGAATGGAGTAGTTGGGATGAGACAAAGTGATGAGTATATGCTTTATTTTGTCCTTGTCTTCCTCTCCAGATTCCCAAAAGGTTTCTGTTGATCCATCTGTGAGGCTTCCAATCATGCTTGGGCGACTTGAGCACTTCAACTCACATGAACTTGTCAGGTCTTCCAGTTTCTCCAAAAAGCAACCAACCTAGCCCACCATGTATTGTATCAATATTTAGATGGGATTATGAAGAGCAAAGTTCATTTGATTCCATTCAATGCATTACAGGACTACATTTACCATTTACTTACATTTTCCCCTGCTCTGGAGTTCCTACTCAGCTTCTCATCCCCTCCAGATAAGATCTTATTGATATTTGAGAAAACATGACTCCTGAAATCATAAAAGTAAAAGAATAAATTTGAAGTATGTTTTAAAATGAGGAATGGAAAGAGACCTACCTAGAGAGGAGAGAAACTAGCCTGTGCAAGAATAGGTGATCCTCTGGCCTGAAATGAAGTCTCCAGCACCGAATGGCCATCCTCTGCACAGCTGATCCAGGTGGCAGGAATAGCATCAGGTCAGAGATGGTCTGCATGAAGTGATAAAATGCCTGAGGCAATGAGTTCACAGCTTCTCCAGCCACATCTATCCCATTCATTGGATGGAAAAGAACCCCATCTCCTTCATTCTCCTGCAAAGTTCCTCAAATTTAAGGCCTCATGTGGAAGTCTCCCATCAAGTTCTTAGGCAATAAAAGCTTACATCATCCTTTTGTAGCCTGGCTTGGCTCGGTTCCATATTTGCAGGTGAGTCAAGTGAGGAGGCTTTCACAAAGTTCCACAGAATGTCATGAATGCACACTGGATGAGTCACAGTATGTAGCATCCATGTCAAGGCCTAGGAAATAAAAAATAAGTTACAACCTGTAGGCTCTAACTCTTAATAGAACTCATTAATAGAATTCCTTTAATTACACAAGAATGAGATAGGGCTACCTGGAATGCATAGATGCGACATGCCCCTCTTCTCAGAGACATCTTCATGACAGCTGCCAAAGCTTCCAGATTGTGTGATTGAATGAGGAAAGCCATGAGGGGACGGCGGCAAAGTCCATCACGTGATGAAGCCAAATTCTGTAACTGTGGAGATGGAGCCGAAAGCAAAGAAACATCCCCTTCTGCGAACAGGAGTTTGTGACCATATAAATATTTCTGCTTTGCACCTTTCAGAATTTTGCATCATATGTGGAATAAGAGGGAATACATACGAAGCCTGTCTTCACTGGAGCTATTACGCTTGCGGGTGATGACCACTCTACCATCACTTTCTTGACGATTCCACCCTTGTTCCCTCCCTGGTGGGGAACCACCAATAACTTCCCTTCCATCCCTTTGTTCTCCCTTGTAAAAAATATTAGTGAAAAAAAATCAATTACTCCAGAAAGAGCTCAGAAACATGAAAGCATCATAACTCTGACTCACTGGATCAGCACGCTTTCTCTTCTCATAAAGCCATTCTTGACTACCATATATCAAGCTTTCACTCAGGAATTTTTCTTTCATGAATTCATATACTTCCTTCTGAGCTCCCAATGCTTTTAGGCACTGGAATGGTTCATGGTCAGTTTTGGTGAACCCACTTTCATTAAACAACTTTTGGAAGCCTGACCTGGGAGTTAAACCAGGAGCAGTCAAACTGCTGGCACTTCCAAGTTCAAGAAGAAACATGGCATTCTTCCTCATAATTTGATGAGGGGGATTTGTTCCAAACGCTGCGGTAGTGGCAAAGGTGTTCATTTTCTTTTTCTTCTTCAACTCCAGGTATTCAATTCGACACTTCCCACAGAGGAGATATCCAGGATGCACCCCCCGCAGAGCAATTCCACAATTCCCAACCATATTGCCGCAATAGATCCCAGCACGATTATACCCTCGGCTGCCAGAATCCCTGCCACAGCCTGGATGTGTGTCTTGCATATGATGAATTAGTGAACTCTGTGGAATGACACCACAGAGTTCACAGACAACACCCTTCCACTGGGCTTCGTATTTAGGCCCAGTCATAGACCTTTCCTTTAGT
Source organism: Darwinula stevensoni (assembly GCA_905338385.1). Taxonomy (NCBI): domain Eukaryota; kingdom Metazoa; phylum Arthropoda; class Ostracoda; order Podocopida; family Darwinulidae; genus Darwinula; species Darwinula stevensoni. Next base: position 60,494 of record CAJPEV010000151.1, read on the forward strand.
CTCTCATTCTCCTTGCACAAGATCAATGGGCTAGGAAGGATGATCTGGTGCTCAACAATGCGACGAAACTGGCGCACTGTGTCTTCCCAAAGAGTCACAAAATCTCTCAATGAACGAGGCAACTCCACTTCCAACTGGCTGAATACAAGTGGAAGTTTGCTTGGGAGGAGATCTTCACCCAATTCATAATCCAGATGAACCTCTTCAGTGATAGGCTGTGCTCTCTTTCCCAAGTTTGCATTGGGGCCATGACAGTAAGCACCAAGGCTACTCACCTTTGAATGTAAATGATACCAGTTTCAGGAACAAAGACATACACATAGGACAACAGACACTACCCACAAATGAAAAGGTACTCACTTCAACTGAATGTCGAAATCTTGCTTTCTCCTCCTTGCTTAATTCTTGCCTCGTTTCCTTCTTCAGTGGCACTGCCAAAACCTGCTTTGGAAGATCAGGATGGAACTTGAGGAATGATGCACATGCCATGGCATCATGAACAATGCCCTCATGCCAGAGGAGGGCAGCAAACACAGCTCTCTGACTCTCAGCCATACTGGGCCACATGGCTTCCTGGATGGTCTCTTTTTCTCCCCCAGATGGCTTCTTGGACTGAATCTGAGGTGACTTGGCAGGAGAGAGTGACTGGTCTCTCTTTGGTTTCAAGCGAGGCGACATGGATCGACGAGCCAATCTTGGGGAGAGCCTCTCCAAATTATCTGAATCATTCTTCCCTCCACTCCCTATGCTGAATTGAGTCATTCCAATCTCAGGGCTTGTCTGTGTCTCAGCCTGGGATGTGCTCCTTGAGCTATCGTTCAATAGTTCCTTCAGGAATTCCAGTGCTTTGTTACTACAACAATTCTATAATAGAGAGGAAAAAGTTATAAATAGGACTTACTATTTTCTTGGAGGTCCCAGGAATGCTGCTTTCACTCCTCAGCTGGACACTGCTAGCACTTCCACTGAGAGATAGATCATGGGTGAGACTGCTGATGAGAGCACTTGTGTTGCTTTCTAGTGATCCCACCTCATGCATTGTTTCCCCTGTACTCTCCTACTCAACAAAAAGAATCACTCAAGATGATGGCTCACTGCTTCCTTGTGCTACGCAAAGAAATGGAAAATTGTTTTCTGCATTTTCTACCTGGATAGCTGCAGAGGCATATGCTGAGGGGGAATGAGATTTGGAACTGTGACTTTCAGGACTGCCCTTTGGGTCACTATCACCTTTGACTCCTGTGAAGTATCTCCGTAATATTACCATTGAAAGGAATGAGAAAAGAAATATCAACAGCAATATCTATTTGAATACCTGGGATAGGTACAGGGCTTGACTTTCGAACAGATACTTTAGGGCTTGAGCTGCGGGAGCCTTTCTTTGGAGTTCCTGGAATTCCAGAGATGGAACATAAAAAAGGATTGTGATAATAGAGAATTTTTCAAGCACATCTCTATGTGCCATCCTACATATACTCGTATATACGAGTTAATACTATTGTGTGCAGGAGTACCTGGTGGAGTGACAGGTGGGGTTGGTCCATTTCCATTTGCCCTACTTTCTCCAACAAGTTTGACAAGTTCCTTTATGGAGACATTAGGTTCAACTCTGGCATCCCTAAAAAAAGAAAGAGAACTCATTTTGATGTAGATGTATGATGAGCTCTTTCCATTGAAATTTACAATCACATACAGTGACTTTGCAAAACAGACAAATACATACTTTGAGGTCTGAGTTCTGCCATGATGACCATCTTGGATATGGAAAGTTTGAGGTGCATTAGGTTGGATGACAGGTTTTGGAAGGAGCGGTGGCTTCACACGTCTCTCTGGAGTCAAAAGTTAAAGGAACCACAATTGAAGCCTGGGGGTACCATAGGGTCAAAAACATCAGAGGATGAACAATTACGGTCTGTTGAAGTTCCAAAGACATATGGCTGATGAATGGGGCTTCGAGGAGCAAAACCAGTCATGGGGGGATTAATAGCAGCTACACTAAAATCAAAGCCTTTCTGCTCTTGCTCTGCATGTTCATCTGGAAGAGAACAAGAGATGGAGTCACAAATGATTGGAAAGTAAATAGAAAGTAATTCTGCAATAACAAGAAGATGCAAAAGCATTAGAAAATATAGTACCTTGTTCGATTTTTAGGAACACATGATTGGAAGTGTCTTGAACAAGAGTCCATGCTTCCCCAGCAGATGTGAAGCAGTACTGCTTCTGGCTTGCATTATCTAGTTTTATCCATTTTCCTTCTTCTGTTCTCTCCTAAATTTGATATTGGATGAGCAACAGTACACTCAATAATTCCTTTGAAATCCAATGAGGACAGGTGACTTACTGAAGCTAAAGCTTGGACTGTGTTGCCAAGGATAAGAATCCCAATGGGAGGAGACTTGAGTGATGGTCCACTCCTGATGTTGTGCCCAGAAATTCCACAATTCACTACTGTATATAAACACACTGCCCTTGAAGGAGAAGGGACCCCTTTTCTGAAATTGATAGAGGTCACTTCCAGTGATATAACTCCAAAGAATATCTAGCAACTCTTATTGAATTAATTAGCACTTGGAGCATTGTGCATGAAGAAATATGCATCTAATCTATGATATGCGATTGCAAGCTCATTGCATCTCACAGCAAATATGTATATTTTATTTAAAATTCGACTTCATATACATAACGATCATTGTCCAACATAGAATCATGAGGAATTATAGAATAAGGCATGAAAATTTTGGTTTCAAACAACTGGATGATTCAAAATGAATGACTAACTTTCAATGCTAGTTCTCTGGAATGATATGGTTTATTGGTGCAAGTTTCATATATCATACCAAGGAAAGCTTGACATTTTTTCTGATGTGTCTGATGGAACTTGATAAATAAGAAGTACAAGAGTGAATCAAAAAGTTTCCAGTCTGACATATAAGGGATGGTCAGAGAAATGCCAAATTTGGTGGACACAATGTTGAACATAACAGGGTATACAAAGTTTCAAGAGTCTAACTTTTTTTTTTTGATTTTGCAGGTATCTGTGGAACCCTCAATGTGTGAACATCAGAGGATGATGGAAAAGAAGGAACAGAGTAGTGTGATGAAATTTTTGTTTTTGAAGGACTTGTCAACAAAGGACATTCATGCTGAGCTTGTGAGTCCGTTAGGTGATAGTGTAATGTCATACAGCACTGTGAAACAGTGGGTGAACGTTGTTCACCCACTGTTGTATCTGTTTGTAACAGATTGTAACAGATACACTGTTGTACTAGTGTATCTGTTATTCTCCCACATTTGTATGTGGGAGAATAACAGATAATGAACTTTGTTCAGGACAACCAACATCAATGACACTGGAGAACATAGAAAAGGCAGAAGCTCTGGTGCTCAGTGACTGTGAAGCATGTTGCAGAAACACTGAAGATCAGTTACAGTAGTGCTTATGCCATACTGACAGTTGCACTGAGACTGAAAAAGGTTTCTACCAGATGGGTACCAAGATGCTGACACCTGAGCAAAAAGTGTTGACTTCAGATTTCTGAATAATTGCTGAGACAATTTCAAGCCAACCCACAGAACTTTGTGCCAAAACTAGATTCATCAATTTGACCCAGAATCAAAATGACAAAGTTTGCAATGGAAGCAACCAGAGTCCCCAACTCCCAACAATTTCCAAACAACACAGTCAGCTGGAAAGGTCATGTCATCCATTTTTTTTTTATGCAGTGTGATCTAGGTGGATTTTCTAGAAAAGGGTTAAAAAAAATAATGGGAGAATATTACACAAGCCTCCTACTGCAAATGAAAGATGCTCTCCTGAGAAACAGCCAGGAAAGTTGGACAATGACATCCTTCTGTTGCAGGATGACAACACTCTGACCCACTGCTCCATAGATGCAACTTCAACAGCAGAGGAGTGAGGTTTTGAAATCCTGCCCTACCTGCCTTATTTGCCCAATCTACTGCCTTTGGACTTTCACCTCTGCATTCTGCTGGAGGAAGCATTACAAGGAAAGCATTCTTGGTCTGAATACAAAGTCATGGATGAAGTTCATGCTTGGATAAATGGACAGGAGCTTCACTTTTCAAATGGCCTTAAAAAATTACAAGATCAATGGGAGAAATGTATTGCAGTGTCCAGTGATTATTTAGAGAAGTAAGCCAGGTGCCCACCAAATTTGGTATGTCTCTGATCATTCCCTATATGTCAGGGTGGAAACTTTTGGATTCACCCTTTTGTATGATACAATATGATGGGGTATCAAGCAAAAGACTATGGGCCCATGATTGCTCCCTGAGTCTGGAACACCAGCTAACCCTCCCTGTGTGAGATGATTCTACTTCATCCTTGGGTTCCAGTAGCTATGTGGCAGCTGGGAGGGAAGACCCTGCTAAATTGCAAGGTGTTAAAAAGTAAGGATGTACAACATTTATGGTTTTCATTGAGTTCAGAACATGAAATCACAAAAATGTTGTCTTCACTGACAAGAAGGGGGGGAGTGAAGTCTGAAGCTGTACACTTTATTTTGCTTGGTGTTGTAAAGTCCAGATGCTTATGCCTAGGTGATAAGACCTATTCTGCATTCAAATTGGGGGGAGGACAGGTGAAGAGAGGTTGATGGAGGGACCTTGGCTACCTTGAGTATGTCAATGAAAAACCTAGGCTTCATTGTGGTCAAGCTGTAAAATTGTGTGAAAGAATTGTAAATACCAGACACAAAGGTGACTGAGCTTTTCCTTTTCTAATCCAATTTAGTTGATACAGAAAATAGATTGATATACAAACAACATAAAATGTACCATGTTCTCAGGCACACAAGCAAAGAAAAGATTGGATGAATCCATAAGGAAATTTCACAGTTTTGGCTCAATGCATGTAGACTGATGTAGCTCTGCAAAGAATAATTTATTAGACAGTATCCACCTATATGCTGTGAGGTACTAACAGGGTACAGACATTCAACCATGAAAATGTGCTATGAGCCTTTTGGATGAGAGTACATAAAAACAAGACAGGGAAAGTGCTGACTAACAAAACTTGCTTTGCAGAGATCCTTTTCGTGATTATCTCATCCAAGATGGTCTTTGGCTCTTCTACAGGAACAAGCAAAGTCTTGCCCAACTGCTGATTGTACTGGAGACACCAGGCTTCAGGATAGCTTGTTTTGCAGTGCACTTGGATGCTATCTGCACTCAGTCGGACCCATATGCCATCATCATTCTGAAGCTGTAGTAATCACAACAGAGGTCACAGCAAATTCTACAGGGTCATGGAAAGAAATGGTACTCCCCAAGTTCTCTCTTATTGTGAAGAAAAGGGAAGAACGTTTCCCACCAAACACAAGAGATCACTGAGTCAAAAGGAACTGGTTAAAGCAATGAGCATTCAGCTTGAAATGTTGTGGAAGCTATCTGTTCATGCAACTGTGTGCTTTCACTACAACTTTTGTCATGGCTGTATTGTTCAACCTTTTCAAATATAAGTTTTCCACTTCCCTTGTAAAATGTTGCTGGAAACAATTTTCTCCTCTCTTACTGCCCAGCCAATAAGATGCACAGGGATGGCATTCCAGTTCAGACTAACCGCTCGAGTTGTGGTTCTAGCATTATGTGGTCATGGTATTTTTTACTGAATGATAGCCAATAGAACTAATTGATGCATTGCGTTAGGTGTGTGAACTTTCATAAGGTGTGGGATGCAAGTTGCTGTTTTCATAGATGAATTGGCTGCATTACTTTGGAGCTACCCTAATTGTCTAGCTGCTTTCAGAGCTGTGGTTTATGTTTATGCTGATTACTGATGGAACAGCAAGAAGAACAAAGTGCCCTTTCTAGTGATATGTATTGATAAATATCTGTAGTACTATTTTCCACATCATGGTGGATAAAGAAGGTAAATAATTATTTGCCACTGCCATGTCAAGGGATGGGTTATTGACTGGTCAATTATGGACAATAAGGCCAACTTTTGTCTTTTTCCTGAACAGTTTTTGCTTCATTTGTGTCATTACTCACAAGTTATAGACTAGGCATGGGAAGTTAACAGGTCAACATGGTCATTTATGGCCATTTACAGACAATAATGGTCAATGAGCCCAACAAGAGGCTAGGCCTTATGACTGTATATGATCATAAATGACCATGTTGACCATCTTAGCAATGAGATGCTGATAACATCTCATCACTAAGATAGACTTTACCATAAAGAATGCATGAGTTTGAAAATAAAACAGTTATCAGTCATGTTTGAGAGGCAAATTCTGTGACAAGTCAGCTAAAGAAGTACTCTGAATCAGTGGTTCGTAACCTTTTTGATGTTGCGATCCATCAAGCCCTCTTTCCATACTTATGTGACCCACAAATGCAAAAACATCCAAAAATAATGTAGTCATGTGATGTGAAAAGCATTCATTGAATTCTTAAAGCATGGAAATTATGTTTTGAATATATTCCTCTTGGAATAGCTGATTCCTTCATTATTCTTTTGCTATTTTACCTCTTTTAGCTTTCTCTGAAAGAACTCGGCTTCTTTGCTAGTGATGGATGTAGATCTAATTGCCACTTCAAATTTGGAAGCTTCATTCATGGATGCATTGGGAAGCAGTTCACCACAAACTATGCATTCTGGTTCCATACTTGTTGACACTATGAAACCATACTGAAGGTATGAATCATTATGCTTTCAGATTGGAGCTAGTTTTTTTACTATTTGTTTGGAGGAAAGCCTAATTCTGTCCCAGTGACTTCACCACCCATTAGTACCAGCGCTTTCACTTGGTTTCCTTAGGAAATGTTACATCTGCATTTCATTATTGAACCTAAATAAGTAACTATGGGAAATTATAGATGTGATGAGATTCATTAACCTCCCCTTCCAAAAAAAAGAAGAAATGTATCAGTTCAGATGGCAGAGAAACAAAATTGAGAATATAAACTTTTGATTCTGCCCACAACAAAAGCATCACCACAGTAATGAAGAACCAGAGAGAATGCTGGAACTGACAAGGAGTTGACTGGAGATGAAGGTTAAGAGCAAGATTTATTAAAAAGAAAATGTATAGCTGTTTGCTCTACTTGGAATTGCTTGCCAGGAAGCCTTCTCCCTGTGCTGCTTTCTAATCTGGATGAGAAGATTAGGTCATTCCTGGAAAGTTTAGCTCATGTAATACTGCTCTGTAGTTCAGTTTGGCGCTTATGATTGATCTCTGTCTTTTCTAACCCCCCACCAATTTTTTCAATTTTATTTAAATTAATTTCATTCTCTTGTGGCCCACCTAAAAAGACCATCATGACCCACTAGTTGAGAACCACTGCTCTGAATAATGAAGAATACAGCAGATAGTGTCCAGAACTGAAGTTTCTTGGTTTCTGGTAGAAGTATTTATTCCTGTTCCTGTCATAAAAAAAAGCCTCTGCCTTGCTCAAGGAAGTTCTTCATAGCTAGATCAATTTTTTTAGGCATAATCAAAGTAAGTTTACTTGCCCTTGATTACAGACTGAGAATAATTTGATGCTTTGATGCAGACTATTGGCCAAGACCATGATAGACCTTGCATTAAGCTAAAGTTCTAAAGATTTAATTTAGATCTTGAACCAAAATTTTCAAGGTCATTAAGGCTATAAGACCTTGAACAGCAACCTATGCCTGTATAGTTAGTTGGGCCACACTTAAGACTGATGCCAAAAAATTTTGCAACCCCCATCTACCATCCTTTTTATGGTGGGGGGTGAAGGGGGAGGTCATAAAATATTATCTCAATATTATCTCTTGATAAGCTTTCTGGAGGTGCCTCCCAGCACCTCCAGAATTGCACTGTTCGATTGACCCAACTCAGGGCCGAATTATTCTAGAGTGACTGAAGAATGCTAAAATTGAGATAGAGTGACTAAATTTGATCCAGAGTGACTGCAGGTGACCCAAATTTACCTAAATTATCCAATTGATCCAACTTGGGCCTCATTTTCCAAAGGCGATGCAAGTTTACTAAAATTTAAGAGGGGTGACCAAGTTAGGTCGCTTTTGATTGCCATGGGTCACCTTGAATCTCTATTGGTCAACCCTGGCTACTATTAAATAGTGAGATTCAGGGAAGGTCACCATTGGTCAAAATGAGTCAAAAGGGTCATTGTGGGTTGCAATGTGCCATTCTGTGTTGAATTTGGTCATTGTTTCAATTTTTTTAAAATTATATCACTCTCAGATAATTAGGCCCATATTCCGTCAATTTGACAATTTAGGCCACTTTCGGTCACCATGGGTCACCCACTATCATTTTGGGCCACTTGAACCAGACTTTGAGATTAAGGAAACTCAGGAGTTTCAGAATCAACTCAGATTAGCTTGTAAGTTTCAGACAATCTAGGCTGGAAATGATCCCCATGTTATTTCCCTATGATTCCTGACTTTTGTTACACCCTGTATATACAATCCCTCTTGAAAGTTGATAATTCCTGTGTCACTTGGATAAAACATGAGAATAATAATGACTTACTTGAATAAATAAGCAATTCAGAGCACTTACTTCACATGTGAAGGAAATGGTTCCCTCCACTTGAACAAGTCCAATCTGTTCACTCTGGAGAGATGGGTGAGCTCGTATGCGCAGTCCAGCACTGTACTTTCCAAGGAAACGTCTCAGCTTTGATGTTTGGTCATGTACTGGCTTTGGGAGAGCTGAGATCACACTCGAAAGGACTGGGGATTGGGGTGGCTCCTTGACTTCAACTTTGTAATTCTAAGAGAATCCCATTCTTTTATATCAAGACTTATCAACAGTGACATGAGTAAAGGTGAAATAGAAACTGATGTGGAGCACTCACACCATCCAGACTGTAGCCATCGACTGTGACTTGTACAGAGTACCACCCCACACTACCTGGAGTCCAGTTAGCACTATAAGTTCCATCCCCATTTGATCGGACCAAAAGATTCTCACAAGGACGCTTCTTAGGAGGGGCCAAATACCTCAACTCTTCAAAGCTCCAATTCTCAAATTCCTAAGAAGACAACAGCCCCAACATGACAGGGAGCCCAATAAATTGCACCTGGAGATGAATGTTTGGTTACACTACCTCCATGACAGTGATGGCATGGTAACGAAGCTTGTCCTTGATAGTCACATGATATGCTGTGCTAAGAGCGTGACAGAGACTGGTCAGGAAAAATGAATGCTCTTCTTGATGTGTACTGATCTTCCTCACTTTGTGTGCTGCACTTTCAGAGTCCCTTTCTATAGGCATGGCTTTCACTTCCACCTAGGAGTGATAGAAGTAGGCCATAGAAAATCAAGTATTGCAATTAAATTTTAAGATATATGATTTACAGTGCAATAAATGGTACTTACCTTCAGTCCAGGAGCATGCACAACATTTCCATACTGATCTTTGGAGAGAACAGTGATGATAGCAGGCCAGCCACAACAAATATCATCTCTGCTGTATAACACCTGACAAAGTCGAGGATCCACGTAAGACTCTGGTTGAAGCCACCTTGCAAGACGTCCACCAGATGTCCCTCCACATCCTCCAATGAAATCACGCAAGAATAGTCCAGCAGTGCTCTGAAAACTAACATGACCAGAGACATAGCATATGTGAAGAAATAATGCAGATGCATCATGAAAAACATTCACTTACAGGTGTACATGCAAAGACTACATAGTGTGCCAAAGAAAACATTGAGTACTGGTGATAAATTACAACCTTGTATGGCATTAATTTTGATTAAGGTAGTCCAAACTATGGGTTGCAATCTGCTCCTAGGTTGATGTGAAGTTTTGGATTGCATTGCCTTGGGCACAGAATGCAAGTAGCATGTTTTATTTTTGCCATACTTGGTATAATTTCACCTCTATTCTTTTCCATCAGCCACCAAATATATAAATTTCTTATAAATTGCAGAAGCTTGAACAAACAAAATATGGGTCATTCTGTGAATAAGATTGGCAACCATTGGTTTTGGTGAATGACATCTTTCTGTCACTTGTATTCCAAGGGAATTTGCCAAATCAAATGGACAGTCCCCTTCAGCAAGACAAGCAAAAAACATCACATTTTTTCAATCACAGCAAAACAAATAAATACAGAAGAAAACAGGAATGAAATGAGAATTACAACTCTTCAAATTCATGGCTTTTGGCTTCCAAGTCCAAGTGAGAATTAGAGTTACAGATAATAAAAAATTCATTAATGCATGACAATGGGGTGAGGAGAACATTTCTGAGAACAATTGACTGCAATAGTTTCAAAAAGACAAAAAATCTCATTCTAAACACTTCAAGGTCCACACTCATAATATCACAGGTAAAGTCACTAATGCATTCAGATTTCCAGAACTGAAACTGCTAAGGAAACTGATACACCTAAAACTGCAGCCTTGCATATATGAAAAGAGTTAAGACAGTAAATTTTATAGACCTTTTGACTTGAGAAGTGACTCACATTGATTATTCCTTTTCAGGAAATTTGAATGACTATCACAAAAAAAGACAATTCAGAAGGCAGTAAAACTCACACCTTTGGATTACCTCAGAAATTGACTCAAGAAAATGAATTTGAACAAATGACACAATAGCTAACATTGTGAGGTAGGCTGAGTCTCCTGGTTTCATTAAGTAGTCATCTCAGAGAAGTAAAATAAATGAACTTTAGAAACATGGTTAACCATGTTTCTGTGCATGATGCTACTAAGTACCTCTAGCATCAAAGTTTACTGTCTTGTTTATATTTCAATCTAAACATACAAAGTCTTCCATGTATTTGGCAAGGTGTATTCACAAAATTGCAGGTGTCCACAATAGGCCAGAGGCTGCATGCATGGGTAAAATTAGTTGATATGATTAGAAATTCCTTCCAGCAACTTTTATTACTATCTGAAAGTCAGCCAACTTTCACTGGTTGAGATTTACATTGTGTTTTAGATCAATGAATCTCTGGCTGAAATGAGAAACAGTAGGATCATTAGATTCATGTATTTCTCCAAAAGCCAAGACCATTTATTATATTGGGTAAACTTAGTGCACTTTACTCCCTACCAAACTTACTTGACCACATCCAATGGAATTAACCATCAGCTTAGGTCATTCAATAAGCTGATTCAAGAGACCCTCAAAAAATTAACTATGCAAGGATCTCAAAGATAATAACTCACTTTTTATGGAATACCCTACAGGGTATTCCATGAGTTATATCTTTGATATTAGATATAAATGATGGACTTTCATTCAAGGCTATGAATACATCTGGTCCAAAACTGAGGAAAATGCAGTGAGATATAGATGAGTGACAAGATGAAGCCATAGATAAGGGAAAAAGGAACATGGAGGGAGGGGGAAATGGCTGAGGTGGTGTTTTTTTTTTTTCTTAAAGACATGGAGGACATCAAAAAAATATATAATGGAACAGAATGAAAAGGGCTTGGAAATGCAAACCTTTGTCAAGTAGCATATATGTAAGGAAAGTTTAATGGTTTGCAAAGGTAGATCAGGAAATATTATTTAAAATCCAGGATTTAGCAATCCCTTATGTTCAAATGTGTGAGTCCTAACCACTCAATACAGGGTGTCCCAAAAGGTATGGAAACATTTCAAAAATTAATATCTCACTAAGTAATGTCTCAAATAAAATGATGAAAACAGTAAAATGAAATGCAACTCAAACATTTTTCAACCTGTTATTGCAATTCCACGAGGGCACTATTTGTGGCACTATAGACATCCAAACAATGTTCAAGCTCTTACCACAACTTACTCAGAAAGTCATGCATAACTGCCTGGATAGCAGCAACAGATTGGAGATTGCTTACTCAAGAAAAGTTGACAATGTCCTTGACATAGCACCACAAGAAAAATAAATCCAAGAGGGAAGGGTTCAGGCATAATAAAAGTGTAATTTTCAAAGATGTTGCAACTCCACATTTTAGCAAGCTAAGGCATTGAAAAAAACCCAGATTGGATAAAGCAGGTTCATTCCATGGCCACCAAGATCACCTGAACTAACACTAGAGGACTTTTTCTTGTGGGCTATGTCAAGGGCATTGTTTACTGGAGAAAAGTAGATAATCAATCAAGATCCAAAGGACTTTTTCTTGTGGTCTATGTCAAGGTCATCGCCTACTGGAGAAAAGTATATAATTGATCAAGATCCAAAGTACAAAATCGTCTGAGCTATCCTGATAGTTATGCCTACCACTCTGCAAAAGGTGTGGTAAGAGTTCAAACATCGCTTAGACATCTGCAGAATCACAAATGGTGCCCGTGTGGAATTACAATACTGTAGTAGGTCGAAAAATGTTTGAGTTGCACTTCATTTTACTATTGTAATCATTTTATTTGAGGCATAATTTAGAGAGATATTACTTTTTGAAATGTTTCCATACCTTTTGGGACACCCTGTATAAGAGAATCCCATATTTGCTCATTCGTATGGGGACAATAGGCAGTCAGTAAGAACTCGCAGATAATAAGGAAGTGAGTAATGATAAGAACTTCCTTCTTGAAAGCCCCAAGTGTGAATCACAATCTCTTTGGCCTGAAATACTTCCCTCCTATGGGATACTGCATGGTGACACAATGCAAAATGCTCAGGCATGTGGTTCATATTAGACTTGATATTTTGTTATTTTTTGCACAATTGCTCCTCATTTCCTATGCTTCACCTTGTAAGCATGATGGAACCAGTGTTGAATGCATATGCAACTCTACACAGCAGGTGAGGGAGAAGTTATTCTACTCCTTTGAGTTGTAATACCAAGTATTGATCTTTACATACCATATCATACCATTTTTTTTTTTTGGTGAATGAATGCAGGTAGTTATACTGAATACAGAGCAAGTGGTTCTGACTGCCAACACTACGAAACTGATGATTCGTGGCTGTCAAACACATATTCGGTCAGGTGCATTTCAGCATACTCAGGATCTAAAGGAAATCTGCATGCATAGCCTCCATGAACTGACCCTGAATTCTGGATCCTTCAATATTCCACCATCTGGAGGGATATCCATAAACATACTAAACACAACAATTGCTGTCATTTCAAAGGATACCTTCAACCAGAATGATACATATGCCAACATCACATTTTCTGACTGTGTCATTCGGAAGATAGAGGAGAAGGCATTCATGGGAAGAATGCAAATACTTCATTTCAATAATAGTGACATCAGAATTGCAAAGACTCAGGCCTTTTATCAACTGACATCATCAAAAGTCATCTTCTCCAACAGCTTGGTCAGCGAATTCTACCTACACTCATTTCAAGAATGTGAGATAAATGAACTGGATCTCATTAAGAACAAGATTGACAAGATTCATCCAGAAGCATTTATGCTAGAAGGCAACACTCTTCAAGCCATCCATATATTTGAAAATAGCTTTAAGAACTTATCCAAGCACTTCATTGTTGCCACTCCAAGGCTGGTGGTCCGGATACAAGAAAATAAATTTGATTTGCTTGACCAAGAGGCTTTCTACAAAATCAAGCCTAATGAGAATGGTGAGAAATATAACAAATATACATTTTCCTTTGCAAACAACACTATTGAAAGGTTTGAGAAAGGAGCACTACTTTTACAAAACATTGAAGCAGCTCAAGTTGATGAAACCCGCTTCTACACACCTTGTGATTGTGATTACAACACTTATTTATCCTCACTCTTTCAAGCAAGTGATTCAAACAAGTCACTCCTACAAGACGAGTCTCCTTACTATCACTTTTTTGGCCGGCTCTATCACACAAGTTACTGCCTTCGTAGTAAGGATAAATACAATAAAATCCTTGACTATGAACATGAAGTGTGTCTCCCCATGATGAGAGATGAAGAAAAACTTCTTATCTATCTCATCCCAACAGTGACAGTTGCTCTTCTCATCACCATTATAGTCCTGGTGGTGATAGTGTGGAGGTATCATATGAATCAAAGAAAAATTGTGGAAACTATCTCAAAGAGTCTTGAAGAGGAGCCTGCAACTCCAAGATGGATTTTTGCCTTCCCTGAAACTCGAACTTACCAAGAGACAGAACTTAATATTGTGAGTGAATCTACAAATCCCATCAATAATGACCACCTGCATCAACTTGGTATAGATGAAAGTTGCAGACCACAGCGTAGATCATGGATATAGTGATACAGAGACAAAAGGACCAGTGAGAAGCTCACCTAAAGGGGAAAATGCCCTCAAGAGCTTGAGTGATGGTGAGGGGGTGTGTGAGAGAGAACCCTCTCTTTAAAAGTGGATGGTAAAGTTCAAACAACTTTTGAGCTCCCTCTCTTGCCTCATCATCTCCAGATTCAGCTATGCAAAGGATGAGAATCACTTGAATCTAAGTATTGCCACAACAGTAACCATCAGTAAAGACAGATAGAAATCAATATACCTGAAGCAAGAGAAAGAGATGGCTTGAGTAGTGCCCCAGCAGCCTTGCTGCCAAGATATGCAAGTTCCTTCTCCAATGTTTGAAGAGCATCTCCAACAACTCCTGAAGGTGTCCATTCATGGCCAACAGCAACACAAGAAAAACCATACGCACCTCCTTCTTCCTTCACATAGTTAGAGGCAGTTTCCAGAGAGTAGATCAGCTCATTTCCTATTTAAAAAATAGAATTCAAAGTGATGGTTTTTTATTTCCAGATCTCTTTACAGAAAATAAACATTCTCTTTATGGTGAACAGGTATCATTTACCAGGGAGAACAACTGCATGAGCAGGCCATCCAGAAGAACCACTACACTTGGGTAGAGCTGGGATGAAGTGAGATGGAATGGATTCATTTTCAGCTTGAGAAACGATATTTAATTCTTTACCATGACTTCTCAAGGAGACTGGACAGTTGTCTGAGAGGGCATGATAAGGAATGGACTTGATTTCAGCTTGACATATAATATCTAAATCTTGGTCATGTCTGCTCAGGAAGACCTGGAGGGTGTCTTCAGATTGTGCTGTTTCAGAGCGTGAATCAAAGTCTATGCACATCCATTTGACAGATGCAGGGAAGGTAAGCCTATAGGAAGATAAGAACAATATCAATAGGTTTTAAAATTATAGTCAGTTTAGAAATGCCATGAAAGCAGCAAGAACACACCGAAAGAAGGATACAGATGCTGCTTTGTATGGATGTTCACTTTCCACCACTGCATAGTATGGTGAAGTTGTGAGATCTTTTGGAGCAGATATATCACTTGACTGAATCTGCTCAGGCCAACGTTGGTTGAGTTGAGATACAATGGGCAAGAGCTCCTGAACTAGCCCAATGATCTGAACTGCCAGCTGATTGGAATGAATCCATTCACATGAAAGGAAATGAATGTGCATCTTACTTTCCAAGTGGACATGACTGTCATTTACCTTGGCATCTGTATCTGGTAGACTTGAAATATGGCTTATGACCATTGGTAATAGGCTCTTGATGAAGGGAGAGGTGGAGAGAAGACTCATGGATTCTGGCATTCTGGGATTCTCTTCCTTGTTCACAGCATCCAGAAGTCTGCATGCATTTCTGAATGTTGATGTAGCTATACGAAATGCCATTTGCTTTCCCTGTAGCTCCACCTGAGCATTCTGGTCCACTTTTGGTGGCTGCTCAGGCTTTGCACTGAATCAGAGCAGAAACATCTCTTTATAAGAAGGCATCCACCAATGCATGTAGCATGCAAAGCAAGAACAGTTACACATCAAACAGCACCTAAAATACAGTAAGCGAGGCAACTGTCCTCGGGTGTGCATAGTCCCATTCAAACTCAATGAGCAAGAGGTGAAGGTAAAGGTGGTCCCATCAGGTCCCTTCACGTTACTCAAGCCACCATCGCCACTACATGTTCTTCCTCCATGATTCCTCAGCCTCAAAGCATACCAAGCCCGATCCTGGGAAGACAAAAACTGTTCATCATGGTCAAATTAGATAAAAGTAATAAATATCAGGAGTCAGCCTATTTAACCCTTTGACTGTTATAACACGGGGGATGGCTGATACGTCTTCACATAAAAATTGGCACTACTTGTTTAAAAGCAATAGTTCATGTAAGATAGTTTCATATCATGATAACTATTGAAGATAGCAGTTACATGCATAAATAGACCCATGCTACCACTGCATAAGCCCGAGTATATACTTGGGCAAACAGCCAAAGGGTTAAGTTTCACAATCTACAGCTCTACATTGCATCTGGGATTGGGCAATTTTTTTTTCACAATCTACTTCCCAAAAAGCATTCACCTCTCAATGATTCCAGGAATTGTTCATGAATTTATGATTTAAAATTTCAAGAATTTCTGCAAATGTAGCACAATTCAGCTCTGAAAATTCATTGTACTTATGGTTATTTAACTTATGTCACTTCATTGTTCTCCTTGGTCCAATGAAGGGACTCATCAGAGGGGTATATTGAGTTAATACTCAGGGTGATGATCCTTATTAGAGTATTATATCTTTTGAGAATTGTAGATTAATCCATGGGAGAAAGAATTGCTTTGCTTGCTGAAAAATTTCAATGAGCCCCATTATGAGTATATTTTTCAAATTAAAACCTAGACATTTCCAACATATAACATGAGCAAAGTCTGAGCAGATTTGTGATTGCAACATTCATGCCTGAAATAAACAACTTTGCAATAATTAATGAAAATTTGTATTTTTGCTTCAATACCCAGTACCACTAGCAATAAAAAAATCATGGTGAATGAATGTAGAGCTAAACTCAGGCTATTTTTGCCTGGGATGAAACCCATAGGAAATACATGGGAAAACCTCTGGGTTAAAGTAAGTCAGAAAGTAAGGTTCCCTATTTAATTTATTCGGAGGGCAGGTAATTACATTGAATACAAGATACAGGAAATGTCCTCACATACGTTTATTATTTTTCAAAGTAGTCACCAGACTTATTGAGACACTTGTCATAACGGACGATCTGCTCGTTGAAGCCCTGCCGATAGAAGTATGTGTCCTGCTCCTGAAGCCACTTTGTGACTTTCTAAACTTCTTTCTCAGTTTCAGCTACCCAGTTGTACTAAACTCCATAACAGAGCTTGTTAATCCACTTTTGGGCAAGTGTTACAAGCATCCACTCTAGCTTCTCAATAAGATTCAACCCCACTTCCTCAGGGTATTTGATATCAAAAAGGATATATGGGACATCTATCCTCTCTAACTGCATTCTCATTGCACTACTCTCAAGTTCTATCATTTTTTCTTTTCACCTTCTAGCAAAGAGATCTATGACGTTCTCCTTACTTCCAAAACTTAAAAAAAGGTATGAAAATCACTCTCTGCAAATGAATTCATTCATTCAATCCTGGCAATCTAGGAGTGGATGAGTCATACTTCCCTTCATGAAGCAAGATCCCTATGAAACTCACTCCTGCATGTTATTTCATTCCACTGATCACAAAAATGTCAAATTAAACCCCTCATCCTTACTCTCTTCCACTTTCAGGCATTCGGCAATACCAGTCAAGTGCTGATATACCTGTAAGGAATATTTTTAAAAAGGAGACCGAAAATGACCCATTTGATTGACCCCCCCCCCCTTAGTAATATAATAGCAACTTAGTTCTTTGTGTAGGCAAGATGCCAAAACCAGCAATATTGAGACAATTCAATAGATGGCTAAAATTGCATTACTCTTTTGGAAAATAGTTTCATGATGACAAAAAATTTAACAAAATTCCAGATATCAACAACTCTTGATACTAGATTATTCTTCAGGAGAATGACTCTTTGAAGAGACTTTGACTTACCTTTATGAGGACAGGGTTCTGGAACCTAATATCTGCAATGTCCCCAACTTGATCATCAGTGCTGTAGGTACCTCGAACAACCTCAAGACTCTTCCATCGTTGGCCATGAGCTTCAACGGATCCTTGAGACTATTCAGTGTTCAAGATTAAGTTAACAACAAACAGATTCATTGTTTCATGCAGGAAAGTTGGAGAGTGATTCCTCACATCCTCAGCAAGAAGTTCCAGTTCAAAGTCATATGTACCCACACCTCCATAGATCCCAGCTCCAGCGATTAAGATGCCTGATCGGTCCACAGAGAAGGCAATGGCATCTGGTGAGCCATTCCCTGTGTTCCAGATACGACTCGACAAGTTGCGTAAGAATCGAGACGGTGTCACCAACAATGCACATTCTGGCTCTCCCAGTGAGGACTTCTGTTAAGGTTGCGAATATTGTTCATGTATATGATGGCATTATTGCTATATTACTAACTCACTGTATATGTTACTCTTGGCACATTGAATACACCACTTTTAATACATTTCATAGTGATCCAGAGTATGTTTTACACAAGATAATTCCTCAAATAAGTTGAGTGTGCCTATTTGAAGTAATGTGCAGAATATTCAACTGGAAGACCCTGAAAGTTAGCATCCACTAAGCTGGAGTCAATAAGCAGGTCTAAGATGAACAGCCCCAAGACCCTAGCAATTGCATTGATAGGGGTCACATTGACTCTATACCACATTATAAAGCAATTTTTTGAGCACATGATATGATTTAACTGACCACCATGTATCCCAGGACACTAACATTCCTCACTGAAAATAGGTCATCATGGATATAATCTCCCACTCTAACCCTTATTGAACCCCTACTTTCAGCTCAGATGAAAGTGATGTATGCATTAATTTCCTTTTCAATCAAAATTCCTCCACTTGTGGTTGAGCAGAAAAAGTGAAGTGTGTTAGCATGAACAATTTGATGCATGGCCTGAATGCAGTAATGGAGGGGACTGAGGAAGGTCTGAATTAACTCCATTCCTGGGAATCAGACAATTATTAGCACCCATACAACCTTGAAGGCTTCAGGGATCCTGGATTGTGCAAACAGAATTTCCCACAGAGGCTTCTTCCTTCATGTTGAGAGAACATGCTGATGGTAACAAATCCAGAATCCAAATGAAACAAGTTTTCCATGGGTTGCAGGCAAGGTTTGGAATCAGAGTATTATGATACTTGAAAAAAAATTTTTTTTCTTTCTTGGAACCCTCAAGGGTCACTACCCAGAAGTCTACATTGGCTAGAGCTATCCCTGACAGAAGTTAAAAGTCTCATACATAGCAATGACATAGGTATGCAATGAAGGAGAAGTGATGCACACAACTCTATTATTCTAAGTGAGAAATGTCATGCCAAGTGGAAGAAATTGACTGCACAAATGTTGAAATTGTGAGGAAAATATAGGTGCTACTCACCATGGCCCTGATTGGATGAATGAGTTCAGCCACAACTGTGGCAAGAAAGTGGCAAGCATTTTCAATGAGAGCTGGCCAAGTAGAGAAGTTCCTTCCAGTGAAGCTTGCCTCAATGGGCTTGGATATGATTTTCAATACACAAGTTGTCAGTTCCTTGAATGTGAGATTGTGCCGTCTACCCACATACTAAACAATATAAAACACAATAATAGGGAAAGCTTTCAGCAAAGTAAACTTTTCCTTCATCAAATAATTTAAGCTACCTCAGAATGATGTCGAAGAGCAGTATCAACAAGGAGTGGATAATTGAAGAGATCTGAGGTGAGGAGAGCAGAAGTAGGAGAAGAAAGTGGGGTGAGTGAACTTGGTGAAGAAGTGGATGAGGGACTCGATTCTTCCCATGGTGAACCCTTCTCACATAACCCATCTCTATCTTTCAGAAACATGAGAATATTCCCAAGGTTCACTTGAGGTTGGCACATTGCACTCAAGGTGGCACTCAACAATCGATTGAATGAATGCTCCTCCTGTTGTGAAAAAAAGTGATGTGCAAACAATAAAGAGTGAGAGGCACAGGAGGAATAAACTGAAAGTTATTTTACCTCATCTCCATACAAGAGGGAGGAAAGGAGATCCCACTTCATCCTCCCAGTGGGATAGAATATTGGAAAACAGGATAAGAATGTTTTCTCACACTCTTCCATGATCATTGAACAAAGTTCTTCATGCTTTCCTTCTCCATCTGTCAAAAGGATAAGGAAGTACAAGAGAGCGAAAAATGGATATAGTTTAGAAAATTGCTGAAAGGTTGCAGCAACAAAAAAGGGCATAATATACTCAAATTATCTGGTTGTACAGTAAACTGTCCCCAACCAAGCCACAGAGATAGAGTAAATAAGTTATTTTTTGGTGTTAATTCTGACTGAAACCACCCAAGGGCAGCAGAAAATACCCAGCTTCTGAACTCCTCAAGTCATCACACTACCCTCCACTCCTGAAGTGGTCTCAAAAAAGAACTGCACTCCAGTAAACCTCAATAGCCATGTACACCATGAGTTGAAAATCAATTTGATTTAAAATATGAGGCCATGAAATTCTCATCAGGACTAAAAGGAATGGCAATCAACTCCCAAAAGGTTTTCATTGACCTTCCTTTGTAGTGGAGAGGAGATAGTCACAAAGGGAGAATTCAAAGTCAGAACTATTCAATCATATTCACACTTTATGTGGTGTTGAAAAGAAAATTAAAACAATGAAACCTTGATAGGAGTTAATAATAGTTGGGTGCTGATGAGAGGTGCCTTAGGTATAGACTACAGAATTCCACAAAATGATGGTTCCCCCCCTAGAGATGAAACTGAAGCAAATGCAAGGGCAGGACTGAATTTTTGATGTCAGAATATTTCAGAATTTAAAATTTCAGAACATGGTGCTTTCACCATTTACATTTTCAACAGCAGTAAGTCTTTTAGGGTAGTATATAAAAAGAGAATGTAAGATTAGCATCTAATGTCGCTTAGAAAATTCATGCATGAATGCAATCAATCCACTATCTATTTTCAGCCACCAAGTAAAACAGCCGTTGCTAGTACCTTAAAGATAAAGACAAATACACAAATTAAAATCCTGCAATTGATTTCTGCATACCAGCAATGTACTTAGTTGTATATGGGGAACTATCATCTCATGGCATTCTGCATATTGCACAAGTGTTGTCCCCAGAGATTAACACCTCCCTCAGTTCAAAGTCCATGCCAACTGAGAGAAACCATCAAGTAGGCCAACCATGCTCACTCACCCTGCCAATTAGGCCAATACCAATGCCATTGTACTCTATAGGTCTGTAATAAGCTTACTTGTGGCCAACTCCATGAGCTCTCCACAAAACAAATGGAATTTAGCTTATAAGAGTGATACCAGATTTGAATCTCACATTCCAGTATACATATTTCAAAAGAATACTGAATTAAATTAGACTGCCAAAGAATTACCCATATGTATAGAATGCCATGAAACCTTAGGCTCCTTTTCCACAGCTTTAACCGTAATTAACTATTAGTGCATATAACAGGCATCACTATATGAAAGCCATGTCAATCTGCATTATATCTAAATGCTGCAATGGAATCAATGTGAACAGGAGACAGTGAAAAAAGACAATTAGTTGATCATAATTGTGCCATCACTTTCTGCTAAGCAAGAGATGCACCAACTACATTCACTAAATATATACATAAACTAAATTAATTCAGATGCTGGATGGGAGAACCTAATGAAATGTAATGGAAATAAATATATTTGAGGATTCTATTGGGGATTGTGCATCTTGGTTTCAGGTCATCATCCAGGCCAGTGGTGGAAACACCTGATATCTAGATATAGTTGTACATGTAGAATTTAATACTTTATTCAAAACTGAGCCTGTTTTGTTTCATCATCTGAGTTCTGCAAAATTTTCATCATCAGCAGCATGATTTTGAGAAATTTCAAAGTAGAAATATGCCACAAAAGAACTCACTACATGAAGATTCAGAAAATGAGTGCAGATGGGAGTTGGGCAAAAAGTCAGATAAGAGGGACTCCAAGACTTGTCTGGCTTCCAACACACTTTCTCCTTCCCAAGCTTTCTCTTCACTCTTTCTCTTTCCTGAAAGCAACCATCAGACACTTTTTAGGTCTGTAGGCCTCAGTCTGAGAATGCAATGATCCATTTTTCCATCCCAATATAGTAAGGCAAGTCTAATCATGTACTAGTACCCATGAAAGTAAAAATTCCTACATGCTTCACACCTCTACTACCATGGCATTCCAATCCAAGCCAGTCTTGACATACTTGTACCAGGTGTTGCACATAGGTATCCCACCCCTCCACAGCCTGAACTAAAAGAGCTAGGAAAAAAACTCATTGTGAGAAAGAGCATTCATTTTTGAATATAAACATGTACTTCTCATAATTTGTGCACACCCTGGCTTTGTCTCTGACAGCTTTAAGATGAGCAGGGTAAGATGAAAAGAGACGCTTAAATAGTTATGCGTCATCTTCCATGTCTTTCAACACTCTGGTGATGTCTTTTTACAAAGCTTCCTGGGAGAATCCATGCTGCTTGCCCTCTATGTGCATGAGCCTGAACTCATTCTTTCAGGAAAACCTCGGTGTTCTCAGCCACATTCAGATCAGAAGAGTTTCCTGGCCATTCCACACTTCCAAAAAAAAAAAATCAATTCCTGAGTCTTTAAGCTATTGCTGTGCGATCAAAGCTTTCAAAAATGGGGCTTTATCAGACAGAAACTGAACATTTAATCTATTTCAAGAACCATGAACAGGTAATGAATTAAGCTCTGGCATCACAAGCTCGAAACGTAATAGCATGGATGCAATCAATGAATTTAAGTTCTTCACCATCATATAACATCAGGAAAACAAAACAAAATGGGATAGAATAGATTCAAAATTGAACAAGGATTCCAAATATATTTTAAATGTTTTCCTGGCTCCTATAGTTTAAGCTGTGGAGGGAGGGGCTCTCTACAGGGAGTTCCATAAGTCCCTTGATCTCCCCTCCCTTTTTTTTATTGTTCCAGGTGAATTGGGATTGGGATTTGTGCAGATATGAGTGACCAAAGCCCTTTTACACTAGAAGAGAGCTTAGTGATTAATGCTTGGGTGGTTGCATGATCCCCAATAAAATGGAAAAAAAAGACCTTTTTTTTTGACAACTTTAGAGGATTTGGCAAGAATCCTCCTTCAAAACAGACAGTTCTCATGTAGGAGAAAAAGCTGTTTCATACGAGATGCATTATGGATGCTCCTTGAAGTGGAAGACCTTGGAAATGAAAAGAAAGAAAGAGAATGTGGCAAAAAGTTGATACGAAACCTCAGAAGAACTAAAGAAAGCTGTTCATGATGCATTTCACCTTGCCACCCCTGCTATGCTTTGAAAAATGTTTCATTGCATCTGGCACCACATTATTCTGAGTTCAGAAAACAATTTCATTCATACTGATCCCCTTGATCCCCAGTTTCTTGCGTGAGGGTTATTAAATGTTAAAATGAATGTAGTTTCAAATGGCATGTTTTATTTTGCTGTCACTATTTTACAAGAAAAAAAAAGGGGCAGGGGATAAGGGACTTATGGAACACCCTGTATGTGCAACACCTGCTAATTTCCAGTGACCTTGTAAAGTTATGGTAGTAATACTGTGAGAAGCTTGAAGACCTTTTTGAACCTTACTTTCCTATAAACCTGCTTTACTTATTTTACTTTCCTTATTGTCATTATCATCAAGCATTTGATGACTTTTTTGCCAACTTCATAATGGTACTAATTTTGCAATAGGTCAATAACCATGTGTTTCTCACAAGTGGTCAATGTGATTATACTTTTCCCCTCACTCAGGCTAGCCATATTATGCATAATGCTAATTCAATGCAGGCATCATCCATTTGATCCCATGATCAAAACATGAATTTTGTACTATCATCCAGACTGAGTAAAAAATTATCCACCCTAATGATTCTCATCTAAAGTAAATTTAAAAAACTGACAAAATTAAAGTCGAAGCAAAGGTGAACCAACCAGTGGCATCTTTCAGGCCATTCCACTAAACACAATAAATGCATCCTATATTCAACTATGAAACATGGGTGAAAATGTTTTCTGATTGCAAACTTGAGAATCCCATGACTCCATAGGATTCTCCATGATTTCCATGTGAGAACAATGTCCATGGAAAGGTAATGAAAGGAACAAATTGTATTGTGAAAACTCACCACCAAGAGGAAACATTTCTTCTATGAAAGCTCTTAGAAGACGCAGGCAAGCCCGGCATACATATACCAAACGTTCTACATCATGGTAGGAAGCAGAATATCCCAATGACTCAGAAGTAAGGTGAGACAATTCAGCAGCTGCCTCTTTGAAAGTGTCCCAACTCCATGAAAGAAGCAAAAGCAAAGAATTCACTGTCTCCTGCAAAAAGAAAAGAGCATGCACTGTTGTGATTCTTTGTGGAAACTTAAAAGGAATGGAATGAAGTCTGACACTAGTACTCACAGTATTGAGAGTGCATGCAAAGTCTCGTTTCAGGATATGGACTGGTTTGACATGCCCATAGAAAGGAGTACGAGGGCAAGCTTCTGGCATGTGCATGCGATACAACAACTGTGGAATCTGTCCTCCTTCCACATCTGTTCCATTATTTGACTTCTTGGATGACTTGAACTGGAAAGTGACCCTATAAATAATCCATTTTGCAAATGATCACTACTTCAATATCATTTTCATGGCCATGATCTGGAAAGGAAGTCATGTGAAAAAAGTCTCAGTTTTTATTTCTTGTTCATCTCTATACTGAAAGGTTCAGAGCAACACAAAGGTGGAAGCTCAATGGACCTCACAGTTGAGTTCAGATTCGCCTTTCACTCATCATTGGAAAACAAACATTGCAAATCATTGAAGTAGGAAACATGTTTAAGAATCTGCCTTGAAATTTCAACAGGATAATAATAACCAAAGCAATGGGGAGCATTTATTTGCACTTGCACCAATATAAATCATGGACAAAAAGTAAAGCTGAGATGAGGTGCTTCCAAATTAAGGGGGGAAATTTTTCATGCTTGGTTTAAAAATATGGTTTACCTCAAGTTCAAGTTAAAATATTGAATAATACAGGTGGTGATCTTGGTTCAATATAGGAAACACTATCCCATGTACATTGACTCGATGTTGCTGGGATACAGGCTACATTCACCTTATTTACCAGGTATTATGCTCACAGGGCAGTTTGCAACCCCTTGGCTCATATGGGACCAGGAATGTTTTTTTTTTTAAATGCATCAATTGAAGTAATGGTAATCAAAATGATCCTATATTCAAGTAATCACAACAGAAATTCAAAATGTTAATATGTGGGCATCAATGGTTTTGACCTAAGAGATTTTTATTACTATTTTTTTACTCCACATGCCTGAAAGTTGTAAATTGCTCTCATCCTGTCCTACTCACTGATGGAGAAATCTTTTTGGAACCATCAGCAAAATTTGCTGACTTTACTCTCTTAGGCCTTGATCTACAGGATATGGCAAAAAATAAGACTCATTACTTTTAACCTTAATGTCTCCACTCACAATGAAGCCACTTCTGCAGAACTTTCACTTTGCATAAATGAGCAGGTTTCCAAGTGATTCTCAAAATTCCATTCACATTTGTTGAGCTGAAGAAATTCTATCAGCAATTATTGAAAAGAAGTTAGACATTGAGAATGGACAAATAGAATGCTGGTAGTGGAGTGGAGGATACACTTGAGCACTGTCCTTCCTGGTCAAGACCATGTCAAACTTCTCTTCCATATAAATTCTTTCTTTGGGCTGCAGTGCCTCCCTATCTTCCTCCTTAGCATCATGCAGGGATGGAAGGTCATTCTGGCTCCCTTTCATCCCGGCCTCAAGTTCATATCGCTAATTTCAATAGCACATTTTGTTGTGGGTCATCAGCAAATAATTACGGCTCCTATAATTTTAAAGCCAGAAGGTTGAAATTCAGGCATGAATATTCCCATTGTGTCGCCCTATAAACATACAAAAATTCATCCGAATCAGCAACCTACAATGAGATTGAAGACTCACCAAAAATTATGGTTTTTTTTTTTTGGCCCACCCTGTACATGTTTATTCTTAAGTTTTAGCCACTATATTCATGTTTACAGGGAGAGACGTGCCTACCCTTAATAGAAACCAAATGCACCATTGAAAGGAATACCTCTTTTCTCTGCATAGTAACAAAACTGACTTTTCTCTAAAGTATATTGATACAAGAATGTATATTTCTAGGATATTTTGGAGAGGGAACTGAATTCACCAGGTATTTAGGTATGGATGAGGATGTGGAGCAACATAGGGCCACATATTGATACTGACATCATCAACTGGAATCCCTGCTGGAATTCTAAATGATCTGTTGTCATGCATTGTGGACAAAGGACATTCTCTTTTATTCAGTTCTAAACACTTGCTGGTTGGGTACCATTCAAAATGGAGAGCATGAGGAGTATCTCAGAAATTAAAACCACTGTGTCTATAAGGAAACTGCAATAGGCACTCTTTTCAATGGTGTTATAAGTTTCTATGTTGGGGGGACATGTTTTCTCCCCATTCTTAACTAATGTGTCAAAATACATAACATCAGAGAAGTGAAGGCCATAGTTACAGGTTGTTGGAGTGGATGACTTTGAGAAGGGGAGGAACCTGTCTCCTGTTCTTTTTTCTTCTTCTCCCCAATAGTACTTTCATATCCTTTCTTCTCTCACTGAGCTTTGCAATTCACTTATGATATTTTAATTGCATAATATTGAAGCAATCTAGCATCAAGTCAGACTTTTCAGAAGGAAGTAAAGAAAAGAAGAGGGCTAATGTAAGCCAGAATGAACTCACTGGTCATCTGTAACAACAACTCCTTGACCATTGGAACCACAATCACTTGCTGGACCATCTATCTTTGCCCAGGCAACATACCACCTATGTGCCTGGATGAGGACTGGGTCATCAAAGAGGATGGAATGCTTCTGTCTCTGACCACATTCATATGGCATCATGTCTGTCTCAGCCAAAACCTCTCCATCTATCTCATGAGCACCCCCATCCAAACCAAGGTCAAAGAGCTTCAAAGAATATGCAAGAATGATGACATTCAAAATGCATTCCATACATTTTGAAAAAAACTATAGAGATGATGCTGATATCAATACCTTTATCTTTGCCATGTATTCTCCCCTACCTCCAAACAAGCCAAATCCCCCCAATAGAATGTCAGTGTCACAACTGAAACGAATAGCTTCTATTGAATTCCCTGAATAACCCCAACCTCCTCCATGTCCTGCAGTAGAAAACAGCTCAATATTAAAAAGCATTTGAAGCATTTAATGTATGTAAAGAAGTAAGACTCACTTTCAAACCGATTCACAACAGAGTAATCTTCTCTGCTAAGCACTTGTGCCACACTGGGCTTTGCAGAGGCTTCTTCTGGATGCACCAGAGTAAAATCATCCAGAATCATAAGAAGGTCCAGACAGCAGAGTAGAAATAAGGTCACCTGGGACCGTGAAACACGAGTGCCTGGTATGACAGGTAGGGCAACCTCTGGGGTGAGAATAGTGGTTGCAGGCACCTGCTGTTTGACTCCACTTTGCAATATATTGAAGCAGCACACTGTCCCATCACATGGATTATACCTGCAGTATCAGTCATCAAAGACCATCAATGCCATTGATCTGACTTTATATGAACTTATCCAACAACATTATGTTCATACCTCCAAAGGACATCATAAATAGGGTCAAGGTAAGAAGCACAACCAGAAAAGTCAACTTGTGTTGGGCCCTGAAAGCTTTCACAGACCCCATCACTGCGGCTGATCATGAGACATTGGAAAGGGGAGCCACCACTATCTTTTGTAGTCAAAAGGCCTGCAAGAACAAGGGAAAACCAGAACTTAAGGCTAACTTTCCTTAAAAGCATCATGCAAGAAATGACATGGTGAAGGATCTGCCCATACCAAGTAAATCTCGACTGGCTACTATGGAAGTCTGGGACAATGTCTGAAAATGAATAAGACTCTCATCTTGCTTGATGAATGTTTGATTTCCTGATGCTCCTATCCATGTGGCCTGATGACCATGAACTGGCCCAAGCTTGTTCACAGGAGTTGGAATGGAAAACCATAACCGCTCTCCTGCCTGAATGTCTTCATCTGACTTTGGCCCTAATTGCCCTTTCTGTTCAAATAACAAAAGAGAAATTAATAAGACATAGGGACAGAATATTATCAGTGTACGCAATATTTTATGTTCATGGCATTGACAAGAGCAGATTATGATTCTATATGAGAGATGATTTGAAATACCCATGCCACTAGTATTTCAGAGCAACTTCAAGGGCAGCATTTAACCATATTGAAAGTATTAACCTTTTCCTTGCTGAGTTTTTTTTTTTGAGGTAGTACCCCCTATGCAAGTACAGGGTGGTGCATAAAGCCTTGCCTGGTGGGTTGCCACAAGTGACTTAGTTTGGATCAACTTCTCTGCCTCCTTCACATGCTCCTTCATCAACCAATGCTTCATTGCTGAATGATCTCAAGAATGATGTAGTTCATTAAAGAGGGTAAACCTCAGTGAAATGTATTGCTGGCAACCATAACAGGAAAGACAACCTGGGAGGCATTTATGCACCACCCTGTATATTTCAGGATTTTGTCTGTTTTAAGATGGTACTAATTTGAATTATGCACATTCCCCTGATTAGTGAATTTAATGAACCGATGTCAGATGAATGCCTGATTGACTAGATTTACTGACACTGCACTATGCACTAAGAATGGTACATACTTGGCAGATGTGTATACATGTCAACAGCATTGAAAGGGTTAGATAAAAGTTAGATAAACCAAAATTGAATAAATTTATTCTAGTACACACAAAAAAGCCAATTCCTCAGGCTGCTTGAGTTTGATTTCTTTATACCTGGAAATGAACACAGTTTGTAGACAGGCTTATGCTGCAAAAGACTGTCTGTCATGGGGATTGTTTTGAAAACATTCATACATTAACAAAGACTAACAAAGGCTATTGATGGTGCTTCATAGGAATGGGGAAATTATTTAGTGGCTCTGAGTGCCATAGGGGAGAGACAATTCCTTCATCCCTTTTTTGCTAGTGATCAGGGGAACTTTCTGCCATCTCATTGCAAAAGGAGGAGCACCACCTTTTGCCATCTCTTGTGATAAGAGTTCACTCTTAATTTTTATCTTACTTCAATCAATTGAGGGATGGAGTTGTTGAGTGAAAGGGAAGGCTCATAAAATCATCAATGCATTCAATTATTGATAGACAATGGCATGCCAATACACAATGTGACAGTCCTACAAAACAGATCAACCACCTTACATACTGATAGATGACAGATATCTGTGACTTCACCTCAAATGCTCCACATGAGAAGACTCTTCCATCTTGAGCAAGGAACACAGAATGGTAGCTGCCGGCAGCAATCTGAACAATTTTCACATCAGGAGGAATCCTGACTGGGTCTGGATGACATCTGTTTATTGTATCTCCAACTCCCAATTGACCTCTAGAGTTGCTCCCAAAGGCAAACACTTCTCCTCCATTACAGAGCAGCACTGTAGAGATGAAAATCATGTTCATAGCATGCTAGGATAGCATTTCAAGATATACACCAAAGGAAGAAATTATTTTAGACACTCACATGTGTGATGAACACCACAGGCAACTTGAAGCATTGGGTGGACACATGGCAGACTGAGCTTTGTTGGTGGATGAGAAGCTATTTTACTGGAACCTATGTCTCTGTCTTTGTCATTCAAGGGGGCAGCATGACCTGGCAGACAAAGGGTAAGTCACAAGATTCAGCAATATTGTATTTTGACCACACCTGAATCAAGGGGAATAAATTTTATAAATGCCAATTCAGATCAAACACAAATACATATAAGCATGCATCTGCAGGTCTTGGTGAATGTTTCTCCTCTTCCCTTGAATCTGATTGACCTCTTAAATTGGAGGGAGTTTAGTGAAAACTAATTCACCTACCCAGTTTAATATGAATTTGACATTTCATACCTCCTCCACGGTCAATTCTACAAACTTCAAGAAGAAATTACCCTAGTCTCAGCATGGATGCTTAAATCCTTTTCAAATTGCAAGTGAAATCATAGTCAATAGCTAACTCCTCAAGCCCAGACTTTTTCATTGATATGGAAATTCACTTTCAAGTATCAAGGGAGAATAGATGAAATCTGGAACAATAATGTGATAAGAAAAAGCAAAAAAATCACACTGGCAGGACCTGCATGGCAAAAATTCCACAAGATGCAACAGAACTAAGCACAGGTAGATCAACAAACATACTAGGAGAAAAGGCTATCTGAAATCCAAATGGATTGCATAAAATGGACATCATGATATTCATAGCACTAGCAATGAGAGAGATTGCAATAAAATTCCACATAAAATGCAGGCACCAGCATAGCATAGAAGCAGCACTTCCAGCTCCAGCTGGATCTTGGCAAAAATGCTGAAACCTCCTTTAGTTAAATATCCATTAAGAATACATGGACTCTGATGAGAGAAAAAGAGCTCTTTAGACACATTGATGCCCAAATGTATGAAGTGTGCACAATCCCTGTAGCCTAGCCATTTTTCACAAAATACAACACTTTACAAAAAAAATTATATTTCCGAAACTAAACTACATACATGGAAAATTCAAACACCAATTTGTCCAGAAATGTCTAGGGAACCAACTAATACTGCTTTTTGGTGTGGTATGCCAGAAAACAATCCCCTTTGTGGAGTGGTACTTGACATGATCCACAAATGTACATAGTTTCACTGCATTTCTTGATCTTCAAACACACTTTGCAATGTCTTGCTGGAAACTTCCTTTTTTGGTGTTGGTAGGATTGGCAACAATGAATGCTCTTTGATAGTGTTTGCCAGTCTGGACACAGGATCCTGGAGCTCTGTGGTACTTAGAACATGACAAAACTTATGGTCACACTACTATTTGTGTGTATTGATATATTAAAAAATTTGAAGAACAAGCTGTGTCAAAATGTAATAATACAGTTCCCAGCATCAATGTGTTAAAGGCTCCTTAATTTCCCCTAAATGAGGTTTGTGCATTTGGGTCTGAGTCTTTGTGCACTATTCCCTCTTTCCTTGAATTCATTGGCTCTACAGTTTTTCTTCAATTGTTCTCTTACAAGATAAAATAACTCAAGGGTTTGGTACCAGGCATCCTGTATGTCAGCTGAGCTGCATTTTCCAAAATGACAATTTACCTAATTTGCCAAATCAATACAATTTTAATAAGTGAAAGTTTGATCAATGTGCAGCAGATGGAGTATTATAGGTTACCAATTGCTGCACATTAGTTTAACTGGTGGCATGGCAAAATACAGGGTGTCCTAGAAAGATGTATACATGCTTCAATAGTCTATCATACAGAGACATGTAGTTTGTCATTGTTGAGCCTTGTTTCATCAGTAACAACAGATAATCTATACCAGGGGTTGGGAAGCTATGACTCATGAGCTAAATTTGGCTCACGAGCCAAAAAGTTTGGCTCATTGAGTCATGGATGAATATCAAGGTTGTTCCTCATTTTCTCAGGTATCAAAGAATGCAAATGACTGTTATCAACTTCAGGAAAAATTAATTGTTCTGAAAATCTTTCGCTCACAAGCACTTCGCTCAATCTTAGTATGGCTCATGTGGCCAAAAAGGTTCCCGACCCCTGATCTATAATATACACTAGTTTTGGTGTTCAAAATGTCCACCATCAACAGTCAGGCAGGCAATGCAGTGGCAAATAGCAGAGTGACACATATCTGCACATGTTTCAGCTGGAAGGGTGGTACAAACAACTCTCAGTTGGAGTTCCTGGAGGGTCACTGGTTTTGTGGCATACACATAATCCTTCAGGACGCCCTGCGGATTGGAGTATCTTCCCAAAGAATTATCATTCCTTCCTCCTTTACTGACACTGTGACAGATCACTGGTACCTCAATCTCCTGGTAAGCAGCATTGTGCTAGCCATTGAGGAACTACAAGATGTACTTCCATCACAATGGCAATTTCCCTATTTCCATCATGATGTGATGTCATTTTTAGATGAACAATTTCCTGAGCAGAGGATAGGATGAGGTGGACCAGTGGAATACCCACTACAGTCACTGGATCTAACACCCCCAGATTTCTCCTTATGGGGTGTCCTGAAGGACTTAACCACAAGATTGGCAATCCTCCAGGAATTCCAACAAAGCACTGCTGATGCTTACACTGCCATTTCAGTTGAAACATGTGCAGATGTGTTACTCTGTGGCTCATTGCTGCTATTCCTGCCTGACTGTTGATGGACATTTTGAACACTTCAGTGTATTGTGTAAATCATCTGAAGGCTTCCTGATAAAGCAAGACACAACACTAATGGACAACATGTCTCTGTGTGTTAGAATAGTGAAGTGCTGAAGTGCATAAACATCTTTCTGGGACATCCTTTATGTCATTAAGACTTGAATTATGCATTTACATTGATAGAGCTAACCTCGAGGGAATGGAAATCCATGATGACTCTTGTTCAATTCTTTTTCCAGGTGCCTCTTGTTCAAATCTTTTTTGTGTTGCCTCTTGTTCAATTCTTTTTCCCTCTCATTCCACCTCCTTAGCTGCTCCAAAGTCTTTGCTGCACAACAAGGATACAGACTTCAAAAGAGATGTAATGAAACATGCATGAACATTGACAGAACCATCATACATACAGGGTATTTAAAAAGTCCATTACAGGTTTAAAAAATTGGCAACTTTTTATCCATTGAAGACAGAACAAAATAATGAACAGCTTCGCAAAGCTTAACTCAAAAGGTTTTTGTTTAGTTAATTCTTAGACTTTCGCATATCTGCCATCTTGAGCTATGCAGTGTTCAATCCTAGATTGCACCAAGACAACCACATTCTCAAACTGTGTGATGTTGCTGATAGCTACTTTGATTGGGGCATGGAATTCTGTCAAAGATAGGGTTTTTTTTTGCATAAACTATACTCTTCACATGTCCCTACAAAACAAGTTAAAAGGAGTAAGATCAGGTGAGCACAATGGCCACAGAAATGGTAATCTTCTGCCAATCCAATCTTTGGCAGAACTCCAAGCCCATTCAAATCAGCTATCAGCAGCATAACACAGCAGCAGCTTGAGAATGTGTTTGCATTGGTGCAATCAAGGATTGAATGTTGCATAGCTCAAGATGGCAGTTATGTGGAAGTTTAAGATTTCACTAAAAAAAACTTTTTGAGTTAAGCTTTGTGAAGCAGTTCACTATTTTGTCCTATCTTCTATGGATAAAAAGTTATTACATTTTTAAACCTGTCAAGGGCTTCATAAATACTATGTATATACTGGATACAGAAAAAAAGCACTACTGTTGGAAATTTCATATTGGGAAAACGGTCAGTGCTCCATTTATGTATGTTCCAGGATATACATGCATCCTCCAAGAAAATTATTTTCTGAATTTTCACCCAACTGGTTGGGCCAGTAAGCCCTTTGAAGATTGAGAGCAAAATATTTCAAAATTCCCATCTACTGAGTTTCCCACCAAAGGAGGGAAGCCAGTGTGCTTGATTACTTTCAAGTGAACTTGTCTGTCATTACATTTTCGAAGACAAACAAAGAAGTATTGAAGCATGCTTTCTGGATGAAAGTGTATACTGACTTTATTCAAAGAGCAAATCTTTAATATGGGGGGGGGGGGGGGGGGGGCACTCCAACAGAAAAGCAAAAGAGCAAATCTTTAATATGGGGGGGGGGGTGCACTCCAACAGTAATGCACATTAATTTTTTTCCCTGTGTTTGTGCTAGGCTGATGAAATGTAGGAGTTAACATTTTTCACTTCTTGCCGTAGTGGCTGCAGTTTCATTAAAATCTGCTTCAGTGCTCAAGCAGGACACCCGTTCAAAACTGTGGCTGTGCCGAAATATCAGATGCAGCAGGCAGTGACTTAATTTCTGTGTGTGGCCAACTGATTCAAGGCAGTCTATGGAGAATCATGCATGGATGAGAGCAAAGTCAGGTGATGGGTGAGTCACTCTAGGTCAGGAGAAACTGATGGCAAAGACAAGCAGCACTTTGACCATCCTGTGACTTCGAGCACAGATGAGAACACCACAAAAATTGATGAACTCATCCAAAATGACAGGTGTGTCACATCCAGGAAGATGTGTGAGACTATCAGTATTGGTCAAAGTGCCCTTCTGAAAACACCCTCAGAAGTCATTCCAGGTTGACAATTAAGTCAAAGAGGTTGTCAATAAGTGGCTTCGAGATTTTGGCAAGGAATTTTATCGTGATGCCATACAAGCCCTCATGAAACGCTAAAGAAAGTGCCTTGATCACGAGGACTATGTTGAAAAATAGTTAGGCCTCCAGAGAGCACTAGGCAACTAACCTGAAAAGTTTGGAGCCATTCTGTTAATAGGTAAGCCAGAAAAAAATTAATGTGCATTAATTTTGGAGTGTCCCTCGTAGAAACTGTGGCTCAATGCAATTGTCTGGGTGCAAGGAGGGTCGATCATGCATCAATTTCAGTGAGACTCTTGGGACTCAAGGGGATTTCCAAATACCCAATGCTGAGAAGTAAACACTGCTGTTTACATTAGAATATATGTATTTGTACATATATTTATATTTTAAATTTGTATATGTATTTGTATTGCATGTTCCAGGATACATGCATTCATCTTCCAAATAAAATTTTCTTTGAAATTTTCTCCATCTGGTTTAGCAACAAAAGCATTTTGGAAGTTGCCAAGGAAAGTTTTTGGGAGTCCCACTCGTTATTAGCTTCATGCTGAAAATAGTATGCTTGATCATTTTTGCTTCAATTTGTCTACTGTGTCAGTTGTGATCATGCAGTTGTCTTATGTATTAGAAGTCAAAGCAGTATTAGAACCTACTTTCTGGACAAAGTGTGCAATGATTTAATTAAAAGAGCAATTCATCAATTAAAATAGCAGCTGAATGCCAGTGTCCAGGTGAAAGGATGTTCCATCCTCCATTTCAATAAGTTTCTGAGGACATGCAGGGATTTCCAGATATTTTTAAAAAGTGAATTGGCTAAACCATTGGGTGGAAAATTCTGAAAAAAAATTACAAGATAGAAAACATCTATATGTATACCAGGAGGGGCAAACACAGAAGTATTCACCATTTTTCAGAAAGAAACAAAGAGAAGCACACTTTTTTCTCTACATCTGATATATCACTAATGTATTTCCAAGTGTTTTTGTGGCTAAAACAAGTTTTGGAAAACTCTTTGGAAAAAATTTACATTTGAGACAAAATGCTGATGTATACCTGTTGCAGCATACACAGCTGTGCTTTGAATGCCTTTTATGAGGGGTCCTGCATAAGTTTCCGGACATTTTGTGTTGAAGTGGTCCAATATGGACATAATTTTTTTCCCAGTTTCATATATTATTGAATGACAAGGGAAAAATTTTTGGACCACACAGGACGAAATGGAAATGAGAAAAATAAAAACTAGTGAATGCGATCGACCGAAAGTGCCATCATATTTGCGACAAGTGCAAACAATCATGTTGTTCTATTTCAAGCACGGTTGGAGTGCCCAAACCTGTTTCAATGACTTGAAAGAAGTTTTGGGCAATGAAGCCCCAAGTCAGGGAGTGGTTTTCGAGTGGTTTGTCTGATTCAAAAGTGGGCATTTTTTTAAATTGAAGATGAGCCATGTGAGGGATGCCTCCGAACGTCAGCAAATGATCAAAATGTCATGGTTGTGGCTGCTGCCATTGAGACCCATGTCAGACAGTGGAAAAGCTTGCAGAGAATCTGGAGATTGAAGAAACAGCAATTCTTCACATTTTGCATAATCATCTCAACATGACAAAGAAAACTGCCAGATGGGTGCCTCGCATCTTGAAACAAGAGGAGAAGGAGGCCTGCATCGCCTTTGCTCAAAAGTTTCAAGATGCAAGGCACTTTTGGTCGATCGCATTCATTAGTTTTAATTTTTCTTGTTTCCATTACATTCTGTGTGGTCAAACATTTTTTCCCTTGTCATTCAATAATATATGAAACTGGGGAAAAAATTACGTCCAATTGGACCACTTCAACACAAAAAGTCCTGAAACTTATGCAGGACCCCTCGTAGATATAACATTTCAACTGTGAATTTTTTTCCCCCCACCCCCAGTATTTCAGGCAAGAAAAAAGACATGTCAATGAGTTCAAGTTCTCTTCAATTGGGTCTGCATCAGTGTTGGCCAATTTAAATCAACTTTCCTGTATTTAGGTGCTTGGATGCTATTTTTCAAATGATGGTATTAGTGCTGTGCATTAGTGAATTTGAAGCTCCTAATTGCATGTTTATACAGGGTTGGCCAAAAAAAAGAAAGCTGTCATATTTGGTGAGTCATCATTTTCTTTGTAGGCAGCCAATTGTGATTACAATTGGGAAGCTTATAGGGAAACACAATTGGAGTTTGTATATCAAATTTCAGCCTTATGGTTCTAAAATTAAAGGAACTGTAATTATTTTCAGATGACCAATGACAAAAGGTGCTATAGACAATAGTGATACAAACTTGAAGCTGGGATGAACAGGAGGACCAAATTCATGACCTTCCTTTTTGACAGTTGTGAAACATTTGAAGCTGAAAGAAAAAATGAACATTTACTTTTTTGGTATGAAAAGTAAATTAAATGCTAATTTCACAATTTTTCGAAGTTTTATTTGAAACTTGGCACACAAAACATAGTTGAGTTACCCTATGTGTCTACCAAATTTCATTAGAATTGGCAACCTACAATCAGATTGACCACTTACCAAAAATTACGGCTTTTTTTTGGCCCACCCTGTATATGTTCAGATACCCAGATATTGCTGAAGTCTGAAAATATAGGGCTAATATTTGTCATAGTGACCTAAAATGTAGCTGTTACTTATTTCCCTGGTGCCAATATATCACACCACACAGGGCCCAACCATATTTTGACAGATTAAAATGTAGGACATTTCTCACTTGCTTTTCCTACCTTTGAAAACCTTCTCATCAACAGATTGTCATTTTTTTGTAATAAAGCAATGAACTATGCACATTTATGATATTTAACTTAAGTGCTTCTTCAGTATAGAATATGATTTTATGTAGTACTCATCCAAGGAAAGGTTTAAAGAGATTAAACATATTCCTGTGGACATGCCATTTTTTAAAATTGGTCTGATGTTTATTATAGCTTGCAACCTAACCTTATCCTCTGGTTTTTCCTTGGTTTTATGCATTTATTTTTACATATTTCACTTTGTTGCATATCAATATGTTATTTAGGCAAAGTTTTAGAAACACTAAATCTCAATCTCACCCACACACAAACACACTTGCATAGTTTCTTGTGACTCACTACCATCAGTCTTTCTCCTCTGATTGCAATTTTCTTTTTATTATTTTATAAGATCAGGAGTGATCAGGAGAATCTGACTGGGAAATGGGTGGGAGTAAGTCTTATAACTGCACAAATGGCAGGTCCAGAGACCAGAGCCAAAAAAAGCCACAGAAAATGACAGGGATCCAATGAATGTGCATGGAAGTTGGTGAGGCTATTCTAAATACATAATGAACACATGCATTTTGTATACTTGGTCCTAGTAACCACCCAAACAATATATAGTGAAGAAGATGCTAAGAAAAGAACTGTGCATAGAATAATAATAAAAAATTAAGAAAATCTTATATAAATTGGAAAAATTTTTCTTGCCATCCTTGGCCTGTACTTCTTTTTTCTAAACTTCAGGAAACAACTATCCGATGAAGCCTACACAATTATTTCACTGTATCAGGTATTTATTACAATAGGGTCATATATCTCCATTTAGAGGAATGAATCTAGTTTATGACAGTGTATACATGATTTCATTATCCTGTGGATGTATGATGGGGACCCAATGGACCCAATTGCTCTAAGTTGTGAAGCAGCGTGCGAGAAGCTCAACCACAGCAGACAACACAACTAAATGTAGGAGAAAAGTAATGTGATCCCATAGCTGGCTCACCAGCACAACCAATTCCAAAAACAAAGACAATGGAATTTAGAAAGAGAAGAAAGAAAGGAAAGGAGTTTTTAAATAACATTGTCTTACTTTTTGGAATTGGTTGTGTTGGTGAGCCAGCTATGGGATCACATTACTTTTCTCCTACATTCAGAGTGGGCCAAAAAAAACCACCCCAAATTTGAAGCTTCATAACTTGGCCTTGGTAGGGCCAATATCAATTTTTATAAAAGCAAAATGAAACTTGTTTAATTTTCTTTCAAATGATATATAATTTTGGGGGGTTTGGAGGAGAGAAATGGCTGCTATTACAGTTTAAAAAGAAGTGACGAAAAAATTTCCTGAGTTATTTCCAATGTCGTGCTGCAGCTGTTGCCAGTTTCTCCTGCGCACCCCCTTTTCCCACACACCCCTGTATGATACGGATTGGTTGATGAGAGACCATGCAATCATGAGGCGAGTAAAATGAGGCTGCTGTTGATTGTGGAGAGGGGCACATTGAACCATTTTTGGGTCATTAAAAGGGTCTGTGAGCATGTGTGATAAATTCGAGGTTGAGGAAAAGGAACTTGGAATAAAAGCCCATTTTGAAGAAATTTTTTCATCACTTTTTTAAAAACTGTAATAGCAGCTATTTCTCTGAAGCAAACCCCCCAAAATTATATATCATTCAAAAGAAAAGTGAACAAGCTTCATTTCGCATATTATAAAATTGATATTGGTCCAACAGGGCCCAAGTTATTAAACTTCAAATTTGGGGCGGTTTTTTTGGCCCACCCTGTATATATATTTCTTCTTATCTCTCCTGAAAGATCAGATGACATTCTCCCTCTCTGACTTTTCAAAATGGCTCATCTCACAAATCATCACTGATTGATTTAACTGTGCAACCTCAGCAGAAGCTTCCTGTTACATGGGGTATTCTTATTACTAATCCTGTTATAATCCTAATTTTTTCCCAGCACAAAAGTGTTAAAAATCAATTCTACCTCAAATTTGGCCTCTTGCTGACACTTTCATCCTTGAGTTTTTGAGTATTCACAGATAGGATGATGCTTTTCTGAAAAATCTTGCACTTGGCAGCTAGATTCTCAGTCATACTCAAGGAAATGCCTGCAGCATACTACTGATCTCTCTGATGTAGGCCAAGTTTCACGATGGCTCATCGTCATCCAAGCATTCCTTTCATCAAGATCCTTGGGGAATGCATGGGAAGATAATTTACTGTAGGTGGAGATATTACCTCCAAAAACAGAACAGGTCATCACCACCTTCAGGTGATATGAAAAATGATTATCATTCCCAAGAAATTACCACAAATTACCAATAAATTTACAGCATAATATGAAAAATGAGATGCCCCTGTGATAAGATCCACTTTAGCTCAATCCAGAAGAAGGCACAAGAGAAATAAATATATCACCTTAAGATGAATGGGAAGAGAATCCTCCTCTCCTAGTGAGACATTAAATGATTTTTAATAATGTCCAGTTTTGGATTATTCCCTTATTCCCCCCCCCCCCCCACCCAAACTTAACATGATCAGACCAGGCAGCTAATACCATTTCATGCTTACATTATTTTGCAGTTATCTCTATCACTTTTGATATTCACTGCTCTAGAAATGCTTCTACATGTCCATATTGAGCAAATCAAAGTGTTGTCAACTTATAGGAGGGAGAAGCACATTCTTCAGTCACATAGGAGAGGTGTAGTGTTCCCTCATATAAATATGAACATACAATTGCAAAAACAATATTCCTGGCAAAGATAGAATCTGACTCCAAGTCTTGTCTGAAAAAGATGTTATGGGAGGTAAGCCATTTTTGAGAAGTGAGAGAGGGAAGAATGTTGTCTGAACTCCCTGGAATGGAAAGATCAAGGCATGATACTACTTAGAGGTGCATTTGACTTAAATATGAGCATATAGCTGTGATAATTGCATTACTGTCTAGGATTGACTTGGGACTATGAATCCTGTCAGAATATATTTTTTGTTCACCATGTCATTATTGAGATGTAGGTGGAGAAGAATGGTGTCTGATAGAAAGGGAGTTGCATGAGGTATGATATTTTGCATATGTTTATCTCACTTTAATATAATTTAACAGCTGAAAAATGTATACCACTGGCAACAGCATCAACAACAAACTTTGTTTGAACAGGATTTTTGTCTTTTGCTTTTGAGATATAGGAGGGGAAAATGAAGAAGCTTAGATAGTCTTCAAGGAAGTACAGAGGCATGTGGTATTGTTTTCCATACTGAATGCTCACTTCCCTCAACCAATCAGCTAGAGCTTGTGTCATTTGCTCCTGTACAGAACTGAGATGACATATTTGGTTCTGGTTCTCTTTCCACTTGGTGCAAAGGGGCTTGCTTCAATTAAGGGCCAACAGCAGCAGAAAAAGTAATGAAGATGAAGCAAAAGGGAAAGG
Organism: Darwinula stevensoni; assembly: GCA_905338385.1. Taxonomy (NCBI): domain Eukaryota; kingdom Metazoa; phylum Arthropoda; class Ostracoda; order Podocopida; family Darwinulidae; genus Darwinula; species Darwinula stevensoni. The sequence goes on from CAJPEV010000151.1 coordinate 100,759, forward strand.
GTTCATGCCCTGGCAAGAAAATTTTTGGTGAAACCATGTCTATAATTCAGTTGACTTGGGTTCTGAGCCCAACAGAGCTATTTAGGGAATGGATTCTGCAAGTACAAATTAGTTTCACCATCACAGTATCCCACAGAGGCATGCTGGTGGCATGAGCCTCTTGTTATTTTGGAGATGGTCATGTCCCTAGTAGTGATTTCAGGGAGCTCTTGTAGCACTACATCTTTGTTTCTTTCTGGACAATGTTAGTTTCAGGAATTCCAGGTTCCCATTGCAATTTTTTATGTTTAACACTTCCATACCACATGGCATGTTTTTTGCTGTGAACCTCAACTTCTGTACTTGGCTAGGAGAGGTTGGCTGAGAATTTAAATCCTTGGCAGTTGACATGTTAACACAATCACTGCCAAATTAACTTAAGTCGATTTAGAAAATCCACTCCAATTCTGCCAGTCTACTTAAGTACAGGGTGGGCCAAAAGAAGTTCCACATTTTAAAATCTGCAATTACAATTTTTACTAATTAAGTTAGGTGCTTCCAATGTATGGCATTGTTCAGAACGGCTAAACTATAATCAAATGTTTTGTTTTGTGAATACATATTGAGAAGTTTTTGCACAAAGACTATTTCACAGTGAGAGGGGAAAATCGCCGATGTGCAAACCAAGGTGTGCCATCTCACCTTTCAAATGTTAAAATGGAGAACTTTCTTCATGAGCAGTGTCCTGATTTCATTGCAAATGAAAATGGCTTCCAAACAGCCTTGACTGGCTTGACCTCCTCTGGATTACCATATGAGGTTCATAACAGGAGATGGTGTATTGCAGGAAAATCCAGAATATCTGGTACACGAATCATTGCTTACTGGGATGATTTAAGTCAGTCAGCAATCAATAGGACAATCTGGCAGTGGTGAAACATGTGGATTGCTGTGGTAGAAGAAATATCAAAACATATAGAACATTGCTTCCGCTAATCCAGTCTTTTTAGTTGAGTGTTATTACTTTGCTCTTTTCATATGTACTTTTCCACTAATTTTCTTAATCAAGTGTTCCTTTTCAATGATTTTCATAAAAACATGTGGCTGACTGAAAATGAGATAAACCAATGGAGATCTCTTGATGGTGCAGGGATGGTTTTTCACCTCTCACCAAAAAGTTATCACTGTGCAAAACTTCAGAACTGATTTTCACAAAACAATGTGCATTTGATTAAAATCTAGCCATGCTAACACTGGCATAATTGTAGCCACCTAACTTTATTTGTGAAAATTTGAAAGAGGAATTAAAAAGGTGGACTTTTTTTGTCCACTCTGTAGATTTAATACATGTAACTTAAACATGTAGACTGTCACATGACATGCTGGCATATCATGCAACACCATAGGAAAGAATCAGTAAAACTACAGGAAGAATGTCACATTTAACCCTTCATGGTCCATTTTTTTTGGAATGCTATGACCAACGGCCAACCCAGTGGGACAAAGGACCACAAAGGGTTCAAGTACTTCCATCACATGTTACCTATGCATTCAATGTCTTAACCAAGTTATTGGAACCCTGTTGGCTAAATGCAAATGCTTATAATTCACTTTCAAAGTGAACAAAGGAAATGGGAGTGTGAGACTAATTTGAGAGACACCAATCTCGTGTCTGATCCACACACACTTGTAGCATGAAATGCACTGACTTCCACTCTCCACAATCTTTTCCCCTTGATTTTTCAGTCTAGTGAGCCATGAAATTCCTTGCCTTGAAAATTAAATGCTTTTACCAGGTTCACTTGATTGATGATTGTCTAAGATTCACATTTGCTGGGTTAATATTCTCTAATTCAGCTTCACTTGCTTCCCTGTACAACACATTCAATTCACTTTTTTTGGCTAAAAAATTACTTTCAGGCTAATTGATACTCACGTTCACCCATGTAGTAGAAATCTTCCAATGGATCCTCCTGATCAAGTACTTCTTCCTCTTCATCTTCCTGAGGAGGTGGCAAGTCAAATTCAGGTTCTCCAGCACATGAACGACAACAGCCACAAATTGCACAACCTGAATCTCCAGCTCCACACCCACATTCCCTATAATCACATGGGATTGTTTGGTTTCTACATACTGGTACAAAACAAAATAGGTGGCAGAATACCCCTGCACATTGAGTCAGTTGTGGTTCTTCATAAATGCTTTCCCATTCAATTACTAGCAATTGAGAATAGGGTTCAGGAAATAACATGGACCAGATAAGCAACTGTATAAAAGGGTGAAAAGGGTACAGAGTAAAAAGAAGACTGGAATCTGCCTCACATCCAAGGATGTCGATCTGGTTTCCCACGGAAGACACACTTTCGGCCATACCCTGTGCATTCTTTGCAGACATTACAAATAAGACAAGACTCATGGACCCAATTATGTTCACCAGGAGGACATATTGTATCCAGAGAACCATCTTCTGCCCACTCTCCATTGCCTTCATCTACACGCTGTTCCACAAGAGGATCTCCAGCATCTGCCACCATCTCATTTCTCTGAACTGATTCTGAAGCACATAGAACAGGTTAGAGCTCATTGCAAGTTCATTACAGGAGCCTCAAAGGTGACATTTCTATGAGGTGAAAAAAAACAAAACAGGAACTTACCACTAGGCTTCTCTAGTCCACATTGACCTTTGTGGTTCATACCAAATGTATATACATCACCCTTATCAGATATTGCTACAACATGAGCACTTCCAAGGGCAACCTGTACCACATGAATTGACTGCAGGCCTGTGACTTCCCCTACAAAGGAAGAAAATGAAAATGAAGTCTTGATAATGTGACTGACTTCTTCCTAAGACAACAAACTCATCCAGACCTGCACTATTACAATGGGTGGAATCCTTGCCAAAGATGAAGACACGCCCAGTTTTTGTAACCAATGCTGAGCTGCCACTGTTGCTTGCTGAATATACAATATGGTGATTCTCCATGCGAATCATCTTTTTGGGCTTCATGGTCTTTGGCAACCTCCTGCTTTTCCCTGTTGGTGAATGTGGTCTATGAAAACCTTTGTAACAACAAAGAACTGCAAATGACCCAAAATTGCAAGCATAGGTCATGACATATATCTTTTTTTTCCTTCTCTTGTATTTTCAATTTTCTCCAAGTGTGCTTTCAGGTGCAACAGAAGTATCATACTCAGGGGACACACAATGCCATTTACTTCACCACCATACAATTTTTGCATGCATGGGATCATCCATTATTGCCACTTTTCAGCAAATTAGCAACTATCACTATGAAAATATTTAAAATATAGGACAGCCAAACATATACAAGAAAATGAAGATGATGGATGTACATCTGCACTATTTCCTCATACCATCTTTGCAAGTATTATGTGCAAAATTAATCTACAGTAAGTGCATCAGTAGAACTGATCACAATAATGCAAAGAAAAGCTGGAAAGTCTAAGGAAACGGAAGTGGGTGCTGTTGAATTTTGATGACACCAAATGATTTCATTATTGGAAGAAATTATAGGTAACATACAGAAAGCAACTTATGATTAGGGATGGGTTATAGACCAGTCAATTAAAAACATGTCAATTGACCAGTCAATATGGTCAACTATGGTCAATTTTGGTAAATAGGACCAACTTTTATTCATTTTTTTTATTTTTTTCTTTGTAGTTTTTGCACCATTATGTATGTCATGACTCACAAGTGATAGACTAGGGATGGGAAGTTGACTGGTCAACATGGTCATTTTTGACCATTTTCAGAAAATAATGGTTATGAGCCCAACAAGAGGTTAGGACTTATGACTATATGATCATAAATGACCATGTTGACCAGTCAACATCGCATTGCTAAGATAAAATTTAATGTTCCAGCTCATGCAATCTACAGGGTAAACAGTAATGAATCATGTTTCATAGCTAGATTAATTTTTTTAGGCATAGGCATAGGCATAGGCATAACCCAAGTGCTTGTCCCTTGATCACAGACTTTGAGAATAATTTGATGCTCTGATGCAGACTATTAGCCAGGACCATGATTGACCTTGCACGAAACTAAAGTTCTAAAGCTGTTACTTAGATCTTGAACCTTAACTTTGAAATTCCTTGAGGCTATAAAACTTTCAGCTTTAGTTTAGTGGTCAATAATGGTCAATTAAAAGGTGGTCAATAATGGTTAATTAAAAGGTGGTCAATTTACCGCCCCATCCCTACTTATGATGCACACATTTTTGGAAGGATTTATATGGCTAAAATGCAACATCAGCAAACAGGTGTGATTCTTGGATACAATTGCCTGTATACCAACCAGGTTCACCATCTTCTCCTCTGCGAGCTGTGCCAATAAAAAACACTCCTCCATCTTCACCAACCAGGAGAGCATGCTGCCCTTCATGGCCAACACTGCATTGGATGATTTTAGGTGCCTTTGTGATATGCAGCTCCAACCAGGAGCCAGGAGGTGGACCCCTCTTCATGCATAAACTCTGGCAACACCCACTCACAAGTACCTATTGTGAAATACCAGAATAAAGCAAACAATACCTGATGCTCTAGAGTGGGGAAACAAGAGAATTGTCAAATGAATTCCTTAGAAAGATATTATGAAAATAGTCTCACTTTGCCAGAAACAGTTACAACAAGAGTGAAGTCCTTCCCATTTGCAATACAAGATGGCTCTTCCTCAAGTCCTGTCAGATGAGCGTGCTGAATTTGCCCCTCACCGTCACCACTAACTGCTTCTCCAAATGCATCCAATGATTTCCTGGCCAGCTTCAGGCTCAATTCTCCTCCAACCCAGAAGCCTTGAGATTCTGGGTCTATGAGTCGCACAATGATGTTATCCTTCCAGAAATAGAAAGAAATACCTATTATGCACTTCACTTAGACATAATGAATATTTTTAAGTACAGGGTGATTATAAAACAAGAATCCCACTTCAGAGCAATACTTTAATTAAACTAAACGATGTGGGATAGTGCTTTCACACAGGCATGGAAAATGGAATATGCCAAAGGGAAAAATCATATTAATATGCAGCTGATACTGGCATACAGATCAATATGCATCAAGAAGTTGACAGGAGTACGGAACTGAAGTTTTCCAGCACAAATGGCATGCTTTAAAATGCTTTGGTGGCAAGATATTGAAACTATAAGTATGGAATGGTTATAACCCTGATGGCAAAGTAGTGAAAAGCACTGGAATTGATTTATCCACATATATCTTATCAGACATGTGCAAAGGCACCATCATTCATCTTACAGTTTGGGTGCTATGGCAGATATACTTTGAGGTACTTTTTAAATTTAAATAATCACTGTATTAAGGATAGAAAGGATAGATTGTATGAACAATGAAGAATATATTAAAGATGATCCCAATGGTTCAGCAATAAAATGGCAAGCATTTTTTGCAAATTTTAACAAGCACATGTCCAGCCCAAAACTTTTTTTTTTAGCCCTTTGCTAAAAAAAAATAAAAAAAATAAAAGGAACTTACAGAAGAGGGGCTGCTTTTGATTAAACCAATTGATTGGCCATCACTGAAGAGAGTTTGCATCTCAGATGGTGACACTGGCAGTAGGAATGACTTTTTCACATTCAAATTTTCTTTGTCCAATTGGAGAAGAGCTGCTTCCTTATTCCCCCGGACTCCAAAATACAGCTCACCCTGAAGTGGCAAGAAAGTCACATGAAACTATTATAGCATCCATCTGTATTAACTAGGTCTCTCCTGTCATACTATGTTCACCTTTGATATGCCCATCCAAGCAGGCTCTGCAGGGAAGCACTCAGAGGATGAAGCATACACATATCCCCTAACTGTCCCTCCATAACCAGTACCAACTTTGAGAAGTCCATGAGAACCATGAATATATAAATAGTTGCCATCACTTGCAATACATGCTGGCTTCCCTGGTCCCAAAGAATCTCCTACTGTGTAAACACAATTAGAACATGAAAGGCAAGTAAAAAGGGACATACAGAAATAAGAAAAAATAAGATCAGATGATCTATATTCATGAGAAAAAATCTTGCCTGATATCAAATTGCTGCTCAATTTGAATGACAACACTAATGAGTTTTGAGGGATTCCACATGTCAACCATGATGGAAGGACAGTGCTTTTCACAAGAAGAGCACACATGCTGAAGTGAAACTGTACCAATATCTGCGGCAACTGGAAGAAGCACCAAACAGTCACTTAGCCTCAAGAACATCAATGGAGTTCATAAAACCAAGTACTACTTATGTATGATAAATCAAAGTGGACTTGGAAAAAAGCTCACCATTATAAGCTGCAGAATATGAGATGATGTAAGAATGGAGACTATGGCATGCAGCAACTTCCCAGTGCTTCCCATTCCAAGGACTAGACTCAACAGACAGGAACATGCTCTGCCTGAGATTTCAGGATCAACACTTGGTTTTTTGGCCAAGTCTAGTAGCATTTGAAACAAGGATTCTGCAAACAAATAAACCCCTCATCATCATCATCAAATGGGAAAATCCTATCAATGCCTGAACAGCAGTTTAAGATACCTTTTATATCAATAGTGTCCAGATGTATAAACATAATAGATAAGCTTTTCAAGAGCCCCTTCTTCACACTGAATTCATACATACATCCAACTTGACTCTACTGCAAAATATATGAAGCCTTGGAGAAAAGCATTCAAATTTCATGCATAATTCTCTTAAAAAAGTGTCAATGCATCATTTTTCAATTCCTATGCTCATAATGGTTCAAGTGTACAGGGTGTATCAGAATGGACTCCCCAAGATCAGTTGTTCATAACCTTCAACTAAAAATTACAGAAATGTAAAATAAACACATTCCTCTGACTTTTCTTCATTTACAGCAATAACATCAAGATGAAATTTTAAAATAAATGCCTTCAAACTGTTCACAAAGTACATTGAAACATTCTTGAAAGTGCTTGGGGAAAGAACTGAATTTTCTCTGAACAAAGAGAAAATTGAGGCAATACCTATGGAAATGTTTCATTTTACATTCAGTTATTATCAGCAGTTTCAAGAATGTCTTGATGTAGGAGGTGAACACTTTGAAGATGGTATTAAAAAATGTAATCCTGAGTTATTGCAGCAAATAAAGAATAGTCAGAGGAATGTGCTTCAGCATGTTTTATTTTTCTATCACTTTATTTAAAAAGATACGAGCAAACAAACTTGGGGAGTCCCTTCTTGTATTTGTAGCAATGGAGAAGCTCTGATTAGATGACAGGAATGTGTCTTAACTGTGGCTACTTATGAGGAGGAAAGTGGAAGGACTAGTCTTACAATCCTATGGAAAGATGCCCAATGGAAAAGGATATGGAATAGTGGTGATATTTAACTCTTTCGCTGCAGTGGTAGACTTTTTTCACAGAAGTTTGTCCTCCCTAACTTGTATCAATTCTACTACACAGTGAAAGAGTTAAGTGGGGAGGTGTGGGAATGTCACGAAAGCTTTTCCAAATGCTACTATTTTCCTCATCTCTCTTTGAAGAAGGGTTTCTTAAAGCCTAGGGGTGGGTTCTTGTACTCCCTTTTAGCAGCTAATGGGCTTTTAGTCCTATGCTGGCAATGGACCTAAAAGGTCTTTCTGCACTAAAAGGGAGTGCAAGAACCCACCCTAGAAATTTATTCAGAGGCAATAATTTCTTGCAAATTGAATATGACAACTGAAAGAACACCTGGAAAATTTAGAGTGTATATTGAAAAAGGGTGCATGTACAAAACAGTTTCTCCTTGCACACTAGTACCTTAATGGAAAAAATATAGTTTAAGGCAAAAGTTTGAATAAGGACCAGTCAAGGTCCTTAGTCACCATATCACCAAAAACTAGATAGAGGTTGGTCACACCTAAGCCCTGGGGAGACTTTGCTGTTTTTCTCAAATTGTGCCTTTTGTACAGAACCCTGCCATAATAAAAATGACTGAACTTGGAAAAAGAGTTTTTCCTTGAAAAAAGGAAAACATATTTTCCTTCTTTCTTTCCTTTTCCCATTGATACATAACTGAATGGATAGTGTACAAAATATGGAAAAATTGACAGATCAGTCAATCAGTCACCTGGTAGAGTGACCATGTGCATCAATTAGAGCTTTGACACAGGCAGGCATGGATTCTATGAGATTATCAATAACATTTTGCCACAGAGTGTTGAATGTTATCTTCATTGGATATTGGTGGGCAGTGTCTGCGTTGCCTGCAGCTGCCAATCAAAGTGCTCCAGTGAGTGTTCAATGGGATTCATGTCAGGACTCTGAGGTGTCTATGGCAGAATTTGCAGGCCCTGCTTCTTTGAAGAAGTGGTCATTCTTGAAGTGTGGCAGATGATACCATCATCTTCAAGAATATGAGTTCCATACTGAAGAATGCCCTGCTAAGATGATGGCAAGAGGCTGCTTTCAAGGAGAGTGATGTACTCAGCTGAATTAAGGCATCCTTTGATGAATATCAAGTCTATCTTGCCATAGTACCAAATCACTGCCCGCCCCATCACACTCGCCCCACCATGTTTCACTGTTGGCTGTAAACAATTGGGTTTAAAGTTATCTCCAGATTTCCTCTTGAAATATGTTTGGCCGAAAGATGTGAATTGCTGGAATTGAGAATCTTCAGAGAATAGGACATACCTTCAATATAGAAGTGGTTTGTCCTACATCTGTTGAGCCCATTTCTTTTGATGTCACACATTCACCTTGCTTAGCAGGGGTTTCTGCCTAGCAATGCACCCACAGTAGCCAAGTCTATGCAGAATCTGTCAAGTGGTTGTTGGGTCAGGTTTACAGCATCTACAAAGCTATCAAGGTTCTGACGTGGGTTGTTGCAAGCCTGGCATGCCACCAATTGTTCCATCTGTGGAGTGTTCAACAGCAGGCATCAAGGCATTTGCTGAGTGGTGGTCTTGTTTGAATGATAAAACTGCACTACAATGTTATGCACACAGGTCTTGGAGAGCCCAAGATTACAGGCAATCTGCCTCCCACTCTGACCTCACTCAGAATGTCCACATGTAAATTAATTGACATACCTTGCACCAGCTGTCCTTGGCATGTTGAATGCATAGGAAGGCCTAAGCTATGCAATGTGACCTAAGTTGTCATGGCCTTACAAATCTTTGGCTGCAAGGAGCTGTGGGTGGGGAGAACAAATCCACCACATATAAGGGTGGCCATTTTATTCTGGCAGGGACTTGTACATGAGCCCTTATCCATCAAACTCCTTAATTATGCATCATCATAGTCTGCTCAAATTGTGTTCAATTTGTTCAATTGTGTTCCATTAATGTCCTGTCTAATTGAAATACTCATTCTTACTCATTTGGATTATGACAGAATTTTCCAGCAGGTACAGCAAAACATGAAAGCCACGTAACAGCACATGAGCAGTATGTAAAACATAACATGCATCAGATCAGTTTCAATTAGATGATTTGATTCTGATTACATGAGGAATGAGATCTGCTTAAAATGGAGTATTTAGCTAGTATGAGTATTTTGTTTTACTGGATGAGAATGGATCTCCATGGAAGCTCTTAATAAAATAAAATTATCATTGAGTGAAACCTACCCAGTCATATCAACCTACTTATTCCTATATTTTATGTTCCTCATCAAGACTCCACGTTCCCTGACAAGAAAATATATTTTCTTCACGCAGTGATGCAAACTAGCTTAAGGTTGACACATGGCGAGATGGCAAGTATGAAAAATATCAAGTTTAGAGTGTAGAAAATATCTATTTTTGGCCAGGTTTCCTACTCCACTGGACCACTGTGCTTTCTTTGGTTTGATCTTCAATCAATAGGATTTTTAACAGTGACAAGAGAAATTTTCATATAATTCATTTTTATCATTTTGTCAGGAGAATAATTTCAAATGAATGGTTTCTTATCTGAATCTCTACGATTTGAGATGTTGCAGCAGCAACACATGCAACACCCTCTTGACACCACTCTTTCATGCACAAGATCAAACAAATTACCTAGGATAGCAACTGATTCATTTTGAAGACCTTCCAACTTCTGGCCTTGAAGAATATTTAGGAGAGAATCCAATGCCTTACAGCATAGCTGCGGATGGCTGGTACTGCTTTCTTTGATCAAGGTGAAGACTGCTTCCAAACCAGCCTCCACCACCTATAAAACATCCATTGGTAGTTTCATGGAATGTGGTGAGACTAGAAAGGGAAGGTCAGGGAGTGCATTCTTTCTGCAGCATGAATTGGCATTCACTGCATTTGAAAAAAAATTTGCTAAAGCACTGATGAAAGAAGAGAGAGCTGTATAAGAGAGCTGAGGCTTTGGAAGTCACTATCCACATGAGGAAGTACAACTCTCTATGATATGAAAGTTGTACTTTGAGTTGATGAAGAGAGTCCTATCAGGAAAAAAATATATATTGATTATGTAAAAATCACATACTCATCCAATTAAACACAAACTTTTGCTAATAAAACATTTTGGCAAGCTAACAAGATGATATGATAACAAGCCCCAAATCCTGTGACAAGCAGACCCCTTAGATGGTCATTGAAAATAAGGGCCTAATAACAGAACCAATATGCTGCAGGCAACATTTTCATCACATGAGAACAAGTCAATGTCAGGAAGAACCTCCTGGCAAATTCTTTGTCAAGTCAGGTATCCAAACATGGTACTCTCTATGATAAGAAGCAAGAGTTACAACCACTTTATCACTGATACTTTTGGTAGAGGAAGAACTCAAAATGGGAAAGCAGAAAAGTGAAAGTTGACGAATAAAATTGATTTAGCTACTCAGATGTTCATCACAGTACCTCTGGGTTATATGTGGCCTTGAGTCTTGTTTAAGCAGTTCATAATATCAAGGGAAGTGAGATCATGGGTCCAATATCATCACCTATGAAAATGATTTTGCTTGACACCATTTAGGTTGAAATAGTCAATGGTGTAATATATGTTCTAAATGCATGCTATTTTCCTTATTGATGGTGCCCACTCCTGGCAATCACTCTAATCCATGTCTGGTGTCCTCATAAGTGATGATGTTGAATGAATATTATATTCCCCATCAGGATGCTAAGTTCTCCAAGTAGTTAAAACCAACTGATTGGTCACCCTGCACATGAAGAAATGGTGCCAAAATATGGAATCTTCTTGATGGAAGTCCATTACAGTCACCTGTTATTTTAGGGTATGTTGCTCAAATGAGACTTTTCAAGCAAGCCTAAAGAAGAAAAACCTCTCCCTCCATCACAGCCCTTTGCTGAAATAGGAGTTGCTTTCTCTAGATATTTATTTATGGATAAAAGGAACCTCACTGACTTTGTATACTTGTACCCTGCTAAGCCCCTGAACACCATTTCTTGTAAATGATGATGAGCTAAATGGAAACCTCATGGGATTAAAAGCAAGGTGATTATCTGGATATGTAACCGGTTCTCATACAAGACAGAAAGAACTTGTAAATGAGTGGTGCCTTAGAAGTTGGGGTTATTAGCAGAATCCTCCAGGGTTCTGTCTTGGGAGCACTTCAGTTTCTTATTTCTCTTCTTGATTCAGATTGAAGTCTGACTGATACCTTGCTGACAACTTGCAAACAGGCTTCTCCACCATGAGGTAGTATGGTAGGACAAGATAGAGACTTTAAGAATAAATAATGACACAATTTGTTCAGTAAATGTGAAGTTCTTCTCATTCCCATTGCCCTTGATAATGATGGGGTCTCTGAATGAATTTGGAGAAAGATAGCCTTGGGGAGGCAAATGGGCAGAAATATTGGGAAATTTAGGTGTTATCAAGGCAGGACTAAGATTTTCCAAGCACACTGAGGCAAAAGCAGCTAACTTCAATAAGATCTGGAAGTTGATAAGCAATAAGAGTTAACACAGCACTCTTTTATTGTATACAAAATACGTAAAACCCCAGTCTGAGTGCTATGTTTGGCTTTTGAAGTTTGCAAAAGTAGGGGAATTTGATGGGTCACTGGAGAGGGCTTGAAAGCAGACAACTAAAATCATTGGGGAGGAAAGGAGACTTTCATGTATGCAAGGTTTCAATACTGTAGGTTGGGACTGCATCCATCAGTGAGATGGTTATCGGGGGTGGGGGGAGTTAAAGAAGTATTAAGACCATTATGGACTTTGATAATGGTGGGTTTTCCATCTAGATGATCAATGTAAAAAAAATGGTAACAAATTATTTGTTTTTTTTTTGCTGAAAAGTGTATGAATACACCAATTCTTATGTGAGACATTAAAATACAAACATGACAGCAACAAACTTCAGTGATGCCAGTGAACCATCATGGGGTGCCTAGTCAAGGATCCAGTGAAGCAATCAATTCAGTTTGTAGCGAGACGTGAGCAGGAAAGCCAAAGGGGAAAATTCTACATGAATCCTAGAAAATTGTAGAAAAGCTTGGTCATTGAGAATCTTGTAGGGCATTTTAAGACACGCTGGAATTTCAGAAGAGCACACTCTAAAAACACCTTTCAGTGACATCTTGATAATGAGTAAATGTGTTGGATTAAACCTTCTCTATCTTATATCTTGCTTCAAAACTGGTTAATTTTAATGTAATGTTTAATAGGAGAGAGCCCAATCTTTTGTCTTATTATATATCTAATTAGTTTTTGTTATCAGTATAATAATATAAGAAAAATGTAGGCTTTCAGCTTCAACTTTTCAACAAATGTAAGACTCACACTGCAGAATAATTATTTTACTTCTCAGATAATGAAGGTATGAACACATAAAGTAATAATGCAATGTCTCTTTGAATGAAGACAGTTTTACAGGTTTTGTTTATGCTCTAGTCTAGTAGGTCTAGATACTCCCTATCCTACCTATCACACATATCCCTCACAGAGTGTCTCTTCTATGGTTTTCCATTTCTTTGGATATCTCCACCTCCTTCTGCTCACCATCAGGCCAACTGCACCATTGTTGGAGAATTGAAAATATGTATTAAATCAGAAGGTTTTTGCAGTTGGATTCTTGGCTCTTTTTTCTCCAGAGCATCCTCTGTGCCTACCCTCTGTTCTAGTCGATTCAAATGCTGCAAAAAACCAACATTTAAAAGGTAACCTCTGATATTGGCTTATTGATGGGCTAGTTGTATTGGTTTTCCAATAAAACTGGTACAGATAATTACCAGCTTTTTTATTGGCCCAATAAATTATCAATAACATCCCTAATGAATTGTAATGCTGTATTGCCATAGTCAGTAGTGTGCCCAAGGGGGGGGGTTTCAGGGTCATAACCCTCCCCTTGGGGTCAATTTTACAGCTTCGATTTTAGCTATTTTTTAATTTGGCAACAAATACAGGGTGGGTTACCAGTTTTTTTCATATGTTAACCCACCATTAGGGTGGGTAATCAGTGTTTCATATGGCAACCCCCCCCCCCCATTCAGATTTCCTGGGCATGCTACTGGCCATAGTCACCAATTTTTTTTTCTGGAAAGTAATCTTTCTTTCACATCTCTATTGCAAATAGTAATGAAGATATACATTTTTTTCTTAAGTTCAACAAAAATGTGATTTAAATGCAGAAAAATGGTGTAGTGCTGTGTGTACTGGGGATTTAAAAATCCATCTGCTAAAGGTTAAATTGTAAACATTGTGTTGCCTTCTCTTCTCCCTAAACACAGAAGCCATCAGTAATTCATTGCTGACAATTCATTGCTGAAAAAGCATCTTACCTAGGCTGACCCTAAGGAAACCAGTGACAGAAGCAGCTTCCCCCTCTTATGAGAAATAAATGTAAACCATCTCCACTGAAATTGACCCATGCAATCACAACAAAAGAATACTCTTCCACATTTTCCACAAGGGAACTCTTTTATATGAGCACACATCCTGATTAATTTAGTACCTACATTCTCTGAGTGGCTGTTTCTCATATCTCCATTCATGCAAGTATGCTTTTGCACTCTTATGTAAGGCAAACTATGCCATCTCAAGCTGCAAGTATTTTAAATAAATCTTCCAATCCTCTTCTGTATATGCCAGGAAACAACTGCATTTTTTTGCATAATATCTGAATAACTAGAGAAACTGTGACCCCTATATATCAATAAGTAAGAATTTCTTCACACATAAGTACCACTGGTTAGAAAGGCAAGCAATAAGTAGTACTATTGTGCATAATTTTCACCGTCAAGAATAAATCTTGTAATCTATGGTTCAGTCAAGGCAATGCCTCAAGTTGTGTAACTTCTAGCATTCTTGTCTGTTGCTTTCTCAATGGACATTTGAACATGGTGCATTTCATACTCAGAGCAAAATTACAGGTTGTAAACTTTCTGTAATTACCAGCTGCACCACCAATGAAGAAAATAATGCAGAATGCACCCCAAGATTACAAGCACATATATGCATTACCTCAGGTATTGCAGGAGTGCCATCCTTTCTCTCATCATTCCCATGTTTTCCCTCACTCTGGGGTGAGGAAACCAGAGCTGAACACAAATCTGCAGCTTCTTGGCATTGTTCATCAACTACAGCTTTGCGAACATGAGCATAGACTGCAAAAAGAGAGGGGTTCTGGAAGATCGACAATGGACTCCTTCCCAGATCTTGCTGTAAGTAGATATTTCACAATAAGAGCACCCTGTTAAAATACCATAATAATACATTAAGAACTTCAAGAGATGCAACTGTACATGTGCTCTGGCCCGACCATTCTTCCTCTGCTTCTTAGGGCTGCCTTTGGGTGACCCTCTGAATCATAAATACAAGAAAAAAATAGCCATAAGACACATTCATTCCATAATGAGAGTTCTTATGAAGTCCTAAAGAGTTAATTGCTATCATCAGCAACTGAATTAACAAAGGAAAACCCTGCTGATCAACAGGAATCTACATGGCTTCTTCAGTTATCATGATACCAAAACAAAGGAGCATGGGCTCATCCTTCAGTTTTATAACCACTAAAAAATCCAGCCTTGAATACAAAATAATCAAAAATGTTTCTCTTAATTTGCAGCATTAGCACAGTGCACTTGCATGGATGCCATTCTTAAGACAGAACAGTTGACTGGTTCCACAAAGTTCATCCAAATACAGATACCCTCTGGCATCAGTTCACAGGACATCGTTTTCATTTTTTAAAACCAGATTAGGAGGAGAACTATGAATAGCATATGAGAAACTCAGGAGAAACATATAGAAAAATGCACATATAGAATATGACCAATATAAAATATAAAATAAGACCTTTGCACCCAAAATCTTCACTCTTGCTAAGTTACAGAAGTATCCACCAAAGTCAGGCTGAGCAAAGGCTGATTCTAATACTAAAATTGTTCCACCTCAAAAAGTTTATGAGAAAATTGAAAAAAGATGGGAGTTTCACACATCACCCTCCATTATGCCTTATCCAGTATTAGTACTCTTAATAAATCAAAATAACCTGATTAATATTGATTAAAAATAAATAAATTGCTTGACAAATATATTTATTGAATTTTTAATGACCAAAAAGTCTCTCTCTAAATCTGGTAAAGGGAAAAAAATTCCAAAACAGGAAACACCATCTGAAGGCCTGTCATTCACAGTTGAAAATGCTGTCAGGCTTTTCTCAATAGCTTATCGTGAGTTCATTATTAACACCTTACCTGTTTCCAATGATTCAATCATTAGAATTCAATCTTCAGTTGCAATTTCCCAGAACCACACAATTATTACCAATGAAAATAAAAGCATTTCCAAGCCCAACCCATCAGAAGAGAGATTTGAGAAGCTATTCATACCTGAATAATCATGCTGAAATTACAACAGAAGTAGAAACTGAAATACATATGAATGCAAACTTTAAATCAGACTAAGTGCTTTGGTCTTTTCTGCTAAGCAGGGGTGTATGATCTTTAATGGCTGGGGGGACAAAAGACAGCAGAGGGCTGGCACAATTGTTGATGAAATATCCCATGCCAAGCAAAGATGCCTTCTAATTTTTCTTAATTTTGCAATGGCTTTGTACTCCCAGATTTAAAAAAAAATGAATGTAACTGCTAATTTCAGATTAAGGTAGATTGGAAACACTAGTTATGGGATAATGATGAAAAGAATCTGAAGCAAGTAATTAGTTTCAGAGATTTCATATATTCATGAGCACCAACAAGAATGCATCAAACCAGTCCAGAAGGGACATTTATATTATTTTCTTGAACTGACTACATACCTCATAAATGATGAGAATTAAAATCTAAAAGATCCTTCCATTGCAAAAAATGGTAGACTTTCAGTATGTTGACTATGATAAGCCTTCAAGGAGACTCATGAAGGCCTATTCTGGCAAATATACTGGAAAATTTATCCTACTTGTAACAGTTTTCATCTTTGATGTTGACACTCAGACCATGTAAGAATGCACATCTTGATCCTTTCATATCAAAAAGAGGTTTGCACAAACAACATTGAATTTTGATGAGGTAAGATTATCAACAAGATCATTCACAAACATATGGAGTGGTAGGCTCACCCAGAGAGGTGACTTTGGGAATGAAGCTTGAAGAACTGTGCACTGAGATCTGATGCATGGCATGTGTGATGCTTTTTCTGGAGGAATACTTTGTTCTCAGTAGTAGCTCCCAGGGAGGGCATGGCAATTCACTTCATTGTGCAAGAAGTATCCAAGAAGGTGGTTTCAATGTTGCACTCTCACCCTGGCATGGAACTGATTTTAAATTCCCATTTCCCATACCTTCTGCCTATGAGGATCTTTATTTTCAGAGTGAAAAAGAGCTGCAGGATATCTATTGGTGAACATTTGAAAATGCGGCTTCAAAATGGGACTCACTAGTAAACAAAGGAACAAAATTATGAAAATCTTTCTGGAGAGGAAATCAGTTGTAATAACACAAATGTTTTAGTCCACACTTTGATGTTTGAACATCACCAAGGAGATAACTGTCATTGACTGTCAACAAGTTTAAAACAATGGATATTCTTAACAATTTAAACATGGGATGGATCTGGATGGTCCAGAACAGCAAGAACATCACCTGATACTGAAGCAGTTCAGGAGTCTGTGCAATAGAATCCAAAGAAAAGTTCAAAGAGAAGGATGCAAGGACTTGAAATGACATCGATATCCATAAGCAGAATAATGAAAAATTACAACTAAACAACTCTAGACAGCTGAAGCAAAATACCACAAGGTTCATTCAAGTGATACCAAGAGAAATGTGCCAATGTGTCATCCCCAACTTTGGTTTATGGATAAGAGAGTGATTAAACATAAAAGGTGACTACATTGAGCATGTGCTACATTGACTAAGTGGTAAAATAGAGCAAGTCTATGATAAACATGTTTAAAATAAAACTCCAAGTTCCTGAGTATATTTATTAAAAATGTGGCAATTATATTATTTAAATTGAATAACCTAAACAGCATTGAACCTAAATACTTTTTTGGCTAACCTGAAACTTCATGATTGAAGGAATAAGTTCTCACTGTTTTATGGAAGGGCTTTTATATTTTATATGTGAAAGATATCATTTCTATTCTTTGACCAAAATGTGATGCCATAAAATCCAATCAAAAGGATTTCTCATGTACCAGGAGAAATCCTTTATTTTCCAGGCTAATATTACTTTCATTTAAAATATATTGTAACGTCAACAGCACCAATAGTGAACAATGCAGTGAACCTTCATATGGCATGATGCTTAGAAGTTATCCCTTTATTGAGTTTTCTTGAGAAGTGAAAATCTTACCAACTAGTATACCTACTACACCATTAGCAATTAATGTTCTGAGTGATTGGAAAACGTCATAGCACACAAATGTCAATGAGTTCTCATTATTATACAAAACACAAAAAAAGGAATTCAGTCCTGAAAACATCTAGCCATTTATTTGTACAAATCCCAAGGATGAAGCCAATATTGGCAAAAATGACATTGGCTAACCAATGAGCATGGTATAAATCTGATGTTCTCAAACAGTAAAAAATTAAAATATGTTTTAAAGTATAACAGTACAGTGGAAGTCCACAGATTGGCACCTGATGCCCAGAGAGAGCAGGTGTCCACTACAAGTGAAATACAGACAAGAGACCACTGAGATCAATTTGCATACCATACCTGACATGCTAGAATAACAATCTTAATAGGCTGTATTGATGAAGCTTTCTTTATCAAGAGGATAAATATTCAACACTCCATCATATATACCATGAGAGCTATGCTGGAACAGGAGTTTTCATCATGCACATTTATATCTGAGCATACAGGTACTTTATTCCATTCTCAGAAAAGAAAAAAAGATGGCATGCATGCATTCATATCTGAATATACAGGTACTTTATTCCATTCTCACAAAAGGACATAGATACCAAGTCACCACAAGAAACACACAAGGAATGAATCCAACAAATGGACATTTCAGTTTCATACAAGACATTCCATCATTGTACATTCCCTCACAACAAGGGTCCATGCTTCTTCAAGGGGTTCATTCAAATGCATGGTACACTGCTACAATCAGTAGGCTTGCACTACCAGCTGGTGACATTTTCAATCCATCAATATCAATCACTCTGAAGTTCTATTTTCTTGCCTTCTTGGGGCTCCTCCCCGGTCGATGTCCACTCTCATCCCTGTGTCTCTTTCGGGAGGAATCAGATGATTGAGGCTTTCGATCTTCCTTCTTGGGAGATTTATGATGATGGCTTTTCTTTCCGGGGGACTTATGGTCCTTTCGCTGCTTTGAATCCTGGTGCTTGTCCCTGCTTCTCTCACGCTTCCTATCTTTACTGGGTGATTTATGTTTGTCCTTTTTGCTTGGGGAACTGTGAGGCTGATGACGATCACCTGGTTTTGACTTCTTGCTAGTGCTAGTGGTATACTCATCTCTGAAGTCATTACGTTTCTTGTCATCCTCTGCAGCTTCTCGTTCTAAATCTGACCAGTCCTTTCCAGATTCTTCACTGCTGCCCAATTCCTGTTCACTCTCACTTTCACTCTCTGATACTTCTGAATAGTTGCTGTCACTCTCATCTGATTCTTCAACTTCTTCACTTTCACTCATTCTGAACTCTTCATCCTCCTCATCTTCATCATCATCTTCATCTTCTGCATCAGAATGAGGATCAAGGAAAGTCCACCCTCCATTTTCAAAGAAACCATCTGGATCATCAACAATGGTCTTCATGATTTTATTCCAATTAAGAGATTGAGTCCCCTCAGTGTAACGTATGTCACATGAATTCAGCCACTCTTTCACATGATCAAGCATGTTCATGGGAACAGCATTGATCATGACCACTTTGCGGTTGTAGTCTTTGAAAACAAATACCATGTCAAAGTTCTTGAGATGAAACTGCACTCTTTCAAAATGAATCAGCTCCATATCTTCCAAAGATACAACAAATGGAGGCCACTCTGTGAGATTCACTAAGCAACTTGAGGTGGGTTGCAACAAGACAGAGGATCGGAATGGGACACCGGGGAAACCCAATTCCCTGAATGGGCTATCAAACTCCACTTCATTTTTGGTCAAATTCTCCACCTTCTCACAGAAAGTTTTAAATGCCATTTTCAGTTTATGCCTCAATTCACGTTCAGCTTGCTCAGCAGCAAGATCATCACGATCATGCATATGTTGATTCTTTCCCAGATCAGTGGTGATTTCACCAACTTCCGTATAGAATTGCACATCAATGTGCTTCTTCTTCCCAAACATGATGGCATTCTTAAGGTGAAAATGTAGCAAGATTATCATCTCTCCATCACATGGCTGAAATATAGCATGTCTGATGTTATTATATAGAATGTCAACCTTATCCCCACGAACTGATGTGTAACGGAAGCCGTTTGTGTGAGCTTCCAAAGAACCAGTCATTCGTTTATTCAGGATACTTGGTCGAATGCACAGATCCTTGAGCTTTGGATTGCTCTTATTATTGTTCACCATTAGTGTGTCTTGTTTGACAAGGTCTTCTTTCTCTCTTTCTTCTTGTTCCCTTGTTCTGAAGTGCTTCTGGACATCTTTGATAAGTCGGAAAGCTGCATTCAGGTTTGAAGATGGTGCAGCAAGCTCACCAGGTTCTTTGGTGTTAGGGCTTCGATATGTGATTTCTTTGAGAAAAGTAGCACTTGGCTGAGGAAACATAGCTCCTTCATTTTTTCCAAGAGCTGCTCCTGGGTGGAAGAAATTGATTCTCAGATACATGTAGTCTCCCTCCACAGACTGAGAGATATTCCTGATTGTTGAAATGTGAAATGCAGTTGGGATCCCAAATATAGGCAAGATGACAGTTTCATACCTCCTGTCAACATAAATTTTTAGTTCCTTAATCTCTGTCTCCTTAGGCATGTTGGAAGCTGACTTGTATGAGATATTGGACTTCCTCACTTTTTCTTGAGTTGCCTGGCCAGTTTGCTGGGAAAGCCGAGCTCTAGCTACCTCATTCAGCTTTAGAGCAAGTTCTCGTTGATGTTGCTTTCGCTTCTCTTCAGCTGACTGCTCTTGCCTGAGCTTGGATTCAATGACAGCTGTTCTATGTCCCCTGCCAAGAATTTCTGACTCTTGTTTGTTCTCTTTATCTGCTTCTTCTTCATCATCATCATCATCTTCCTCCTTCAAGACAATGCTCACATTTTTCAGCTTCTTCTTAGATGTTGTGAAGAGAACAGCAGGTCCTTCCTCTTGTGCAACAACAGTGTCAGCAACCATGAGAGCATATTTCTTTGCTTTTGGGTCATCCTTAGGAGCATCTTTGTTTTCTAGATCAGAAAAGCCAATATGAACATTGAAAGTCATGCCTTTCTGAATTTTAGCTGAGGACTTAGGGCTGATCAAGAGAGATGCATCTCTAAATTCTATGCCAATCACAAATCCCAAATTCTTCACTAGCTTATCAACCAAGTCAGGTCTTTCCTTCTTCACAAAGTCAACAACTGACATATAAGCTTCATTCAGTTTTGTATTGGGCTTCAGGGCTTCCAGCAATTTTTCCTCTACTTCAAGAAGGAATTCATAGTTTTTCTGCATCTCTTCAGTGGGGTTGACCATTAGTGTGCGAGCAATGTTTGAGCAATAGGACTTATACCTCGCCCCCAGGCAACACACAATAGCTCCAAAGTGAAGATGGTTGCTGTCACTCAGGGAACTATACTTCAAGCTGTATGCTCCTCCACTTTGAATTATAGCCGGGTAACAGCTATCCACTTGAGATATGTCAACACCAGAGATGTACTTCTTGTCACCCATTGCATGATCTACACCTTCGCCAAGCTTTGAATGTTTCACTTTTCGGTCAGCATCAATAATCTCCATGATATTATCTTTGAGATACTTGTTAAACACATCCATTGAAACTTGGCATGCCTTTTTCATGGTGTTCAATTCATTATCCTCCTTTTGAGCCAGAATATATGCAATTTGGCTGCTGATGTCAACTTTGTTAAGCCCTTCCTTTTGTAGGACAGCCCTCCAAGCATCCATGAATTCTGAACTGAATTTGTCTTTCAGAAATGTCCCCAAGGTCTTCCCCTTGTAGCTGGCTTTCATGGCTTCCAGAAGCTTTGAAAAATTGGCCTTATCTTTGTCAGTCTTGTCCCGAGTCAAAAGCCTCACAGAAGGGAGGTCAGAATCTGGATCTTGTTTCATAGTTTCTATTCCTTTGAGAAATTCTATCTTCTTTTTACTGGCTAAAAGCCATATCCCCTTTGCACAGAGCACAATTACAGTGTCTGTGAGTTCATATCCAAACAACCAGGAATGCAGAGCAGTTGACTTGCTATAGGTGACATCCTCATCAACCCCAACAGCAACGACAATGGCATCCACCTTCCCAAGGCCTTCTGTTCCTGATTCTCTTTCATGCTTCCAGGAAGAATAGATCTTCTCCATCCTCCGATGGAATGCTTCTTTGTCTAGTGATATACTCCCCATTCTGCTCTAGATTGCTGAGCTTCTTCAACATCAACACAACTGGCACCTGTAAGAGGAAAAGATAAAGTTATGCAAGTTTTGGAAGGACCACTGAAATTGGTAGCAATCCTCATTTCATGAGGGCATGAAGTTGTGGTATCTCTAAATCAACGTCTAATTAAACAGAAAGTCAACACAATACTAAACTAACCTAGCACTTTAATAAGTAAATCTCACTTTAATAGCAGTATTATTGCATTTAAAATGTTCAATGTTTATGAACAGCAAAACATGAAGAACACATGGCAAATATTATAAAGTCATAGCTTCAATATTCAACCAGAAAGTTAATAGCAAAGGAACTATAGGATATGCATCAGGGATGCTTATCTATGAAAAAAATTTATTTTTTAAATTTCAAGACTGCAGCTAAGGAGTCTCAAATACTTACTTTGAAACCAAGCATGATATGTTAAACTAATTCACCAGTAATGGTTTTACCACCCAATATATTTATAATAAAAAAAGCTCTATAAATTTTCCTCAACACATTCATTCTTTTGGTCTTCTTCATCTCCACTGCATCCAAATTTTAAGCTATTTAGAGGAAACAAGAGAAGGCCAGCAAGCATTCCAATCCAGAAGTCTTTTTGGGTTTTCCTAAACATGTTCACCTACATACCATCCTTGACTTACTAACAAGTAATCCTGTGATACAAATGAAAACCAATGGTTCAACTGCACCTATGAGGTATAATATGTGCAAACATGAAAATGCACCTAACCAGCCACATCTATGTTAGTTCCAAATCCAGCCAGGAGACACACCAATTGTTTACTACATCACCTGACTGCACATGCCTCCCAACTGGGCCTACATAGATGAAGATAGAGTTCACATTTGATTAAGCCCCCTCTCTGAAAACACCTCCAATGGTTACTCTATGATATCTTCATCAATTATCCCCATCTCTGGTACTCCCTCAATATGTTTCACTTCTGACAGCTGCAGCTACCTTTACCTACCTTTTCTCAGCTGTATTGACAGGGGTACCAGGAAATCTATGCTATTTCCCAATGTATTCATGCTAATATTATTTTACATCATAATCGACGCAGTCTCATATTTCATTCATTTAAAAAGGTGCTTCACATTTTATAAAAAACCATGAAACCTTCATATAGAACTTTGTTCAAAGGGCTATGAACTCTCTTTCTAACTAGTTCAATAAAGTTTGCAAGGAACTGAGGTGTGATGAAGGCAAGTCATAGCCAAGTGAAGCATGGAATCATATGGCCATATTTATAACCTCCTTTGACCTTGCAGCCTCTGCAGTGATCGTTGTTTAAGATTCTGCTACAGAACATGGGCACATGGTGGATCTGAGGGGGATAAGTAAGCAAACCATTCAAGAAAGCATAATAGCAATTTAAAGGCATTAGAGTATGGATGTAATTATATTGATGCCAGTACTGATATGAGATATTAGTAAATATTAGCAATCCAACATTTTGTTTTGACCAACATAGCCCAGCAGGCCAGTTCTAGACCTATGCTATGTAGATGTTACACTTATAGGGATCAATGCCAAATCTTGGAGAAAGTGTTCATGTATAAGAAAGGACTCCCAAAGCATGGCTATGCCTAAGCAAACCACTCATGTAAATACAGACAGGCAGGGTAGTGAACTTGGCTTTGGGGAAGAAAAATATAAAAAAAGAGATGAAAATCATTATTTCTCAATATCATTTTTTGATTCACATTAATCTGCTTCAATAAATAGACCTTTTCTCAATATCAGTTATCAATATCATGCATTGAAAATCAGAGGACAGAATATTAAAGCATCAGAAAAAGTAAATGTCATACTATCACTAACTTCCACAATAACATAAAATACAATTTGAGATTTTCTCTATTGAACAAGGTCTCAATAAACAACTAGTTTGAATTGGTATCTTATCTTCCCTTCAAAGGATTCCTGTTACTTGAAGATAAACTGAATCTGGAATAAAGTTCAAATAAGACAAACTATTAATCAGATGTTGTGGCACCACTGCTGGTGCTTCCACCCTCTTGTCCTGTTCTAGCTGCAGATGCCTACAATAAATAAATCCAAGACACCAACTTCATGTAACAAAGGCAAGAGGTGTACCAACCAAGGGTTGAGTTTGAAAGCTTCAAAATTTAAATAGGACCTGAGGGAGGCATTTTGGTTCGTTTTATGTGTTTTAATGAATTTAATGGGCCACCCCCCCCCTCCCCTCAGCAAAAGCAGAACGGAAAAAAACACTAATTCCAGAGGATCAACTTCCATAAGACGATCCAAAAAAACCAGCCTTGTGAAAGGTGTCACAACCTGCAATCAAAGGAAGCGATCCTATGAATCCTGCGAATTCAATCCGAAAACAGGAGTATCATTAATTGCAGGTATCTAATACCTGTCAAGGTAAGATTAGATCTCGGCGTAGAGGGTAAGATAAGTAAATTTGCCGACGACACCAAGATAGGTTTTACCATAAGGGGGGAGGCGGATAGGGCTAGAGCCGAGCGAGATTTAAGTCTTTTGGACGAGTGGAGCAAGAAATGGCTCATGAGGTTTAATAAAAGTAAGTGTAAAGTTCTCCACGTCGGTCGAAACAACGGTAGGTCTCTCGACACGTTCGGCGATGTTAAATTGGATGAGGCAAACGGAGAGAGAGATTTAGGTGTTTCTATCGACGAGGACCTCAAATTTTCCTCGCACGCGCAAGCGACGGTGGCCAAATGCAATAGGATTCTAGGTTACATTCGTCGGTCGGTTGC
>CAJPEV010000151.1:125587-180375 GCA_905338385.1 Darwinula stevensoni
TGACCTCTTTCACCAAAAACAAAAAAAAAAAAAAAACAAAACAAAAATACAAAAATATATAGCTTTAAGAGGGTTAGGCCTACCCTAAAATTAAGGAACGCTCGACCTCGACACGTGATATCGAAATGGGCGAAATCGCCTCTTGATATCACTAACTCTCCTGACTCCTGTGGATCGCTGTCTCCAGACCAGATGACTCTAAGAACAGTGAGCCAACCATCCGCATTCAGGCGAGTGTAAGCAGAATCGACAGACAAATCTACCCCATTCCTCACCAAGGTCTGGCGTAACGTTAGGCTTCCTGTTAGTTTGGAATGACTACGTATATGTCCAGATTCATTACGTAATAAGATAGTTCGTATATTTCTGGATACAATGAACAGGCTTCATGAAGCCAGAGTTTCAACTTCCACCGCGCCAGCAGAAAGCGCGGCTAACCTGCGGTCCCGCAGCCGCCATGTCTTGAGTAGAGGCCTCACCGGTGCACCGTGGACCTGCCATGGACATTGAGTGACACTGGGTTTGGACCTTGGTACCCTAGCCTATTCAAATATCGTCGTGGCGTTTATTTTGTCATATGCACGATTAACTCGTGCAGCATGATATAGGTTTCGCTTCATGTAATTAGGATGAAAGGACTCACATCATCAAGCGGATTAATTCCGAAAAGGTTGGCGTTTGCGGAACTGAACCCGATCTTGTATCGCCAGAAGTCGGAAAATGGAACTCCGTAGTATGATGTGCACCAAAAACACCAACCCTTTTTCCTGTCTTAGTTGTTTGTGGTTCATTGTTTCCTTCGATCCTTCTTATCCATGCATCAGTTCTAGTAAGCCAATTCAGTAAGCCTAGGCTTTTGTCAGTCGATGGGGGGGTCTTTTTGACTTTCACATATGGGCACTTGCGTATGTGCAATGCCCTTGAGCATGTTTTTCTTTCTTCTTTTGTGTCTGATACTTTAGCTACATCTGATCACACCAGTACCTGTCTATAACGCTTTCCATGCATGACTGTTCGAGTCACCTGGGACGACTTGCAGCGTTGGCTATACCTTGCCCTGTCTGACCTTATTAGACATGGAATTATTGAGCTGACATGAACTGCTGTCTGCCAAGCCTAAATAAGTAGAAATCATTTTTAGTACGAGTTCAATGCACTCAGTTCACCATACCTAAACTCAGAGCAAGTAACAATTGCTATGATAAAAATTACTGAGTGTTAGCACATCCTTGGTGAATGGGAACCTTAGATCCATCTTAAATATTGGCCCCTTTTACTAGAATTCAGATTTGATTTCCCTGCATATATACAGGCCCCAGATGCCATACTTCTTCATGTGGGAATAAAATGAAAGTCTGTATGCCATACACAGGAATATATCCCTCCTTGGTGATGAAAGGAGACTACACTGTACACAGTGAGCATGGGGTGTGTCCATAGGGAAGGTTAGTATATCTCTCCCCCTCCATATGTGCAAATACCCAACTTATGCATGAGTGGCCTTGAACAACTAGATCACAACCTGCTCAGGCTCCAGTCATGATGAAGTAAATTGGGAACATGACAAATATTCACTTATATAAACTTTTTGCGCTATAGACCATGTTCTCTCAATTGTAAAAAAAAATAGACTTCTAAAAATCGTAGAGTCTGTATTCATATACAGTTCACTAAAGGTCCTATTGTAATCTATTTTTATCTTCATATAGGCCTGTATGTAATATCATTTACATGATAACCATCAGCAATTTCATAATGAAATCACTGTTTTGGTAAGTGTCTATAGTTGTAGGTACAGGTTTTGAATATTTCTTTAAAATATTTTGTCTTGCTAATATTTCCATGTTATAAATATATGTTGAGGTATTTCATTGTTTTTCATGCTGATAATAGGTTCAGGAGTAAGCCAATTTGTTTGCAAGGGTACAGGTGAAAATGGGGGAAAAGTTGCGAGCATTTGTCATTGGTGGAACAGGTGAAGTTGGAAGAGAACTGGTAAAGCTGTTGATACAACATTCTGAAAAAGTGCAGACTGTCCTCATTGGTAGAAGGATGGTGGAGTATGATGATCCAGATTTGAAATTGCTGGAGCAATGTGTTGTTGATTTTGAAAAACTGGATGAATATGAAAATGACTTCAAGTCTTTCAATCTTGGCTTTTGCTGTCTTGGTACAACTCGTGGGAAAGCAGGTGCTGATGGATTTTTTAAGGTTGACCATGATTATGTTCTCAACTCTGCCAAACTTGCCAAAGCTGGAGGTTGTGAGCATTTCCTATTGGTTTCCTCTTGGGGTGCAAACAGCAAGTCCACATTTTTGTATCCTCGAACAAAAGGTTTGGTTGAGGAGCACCTAAAAGAACTCAAGTTCAAATGCCTCTCAATATTCCGTCCTGGGATGCTGATGTGTGATAGGAAGGAATCAAGGCCATTTGAAAAGATTGCTCGAGGCCTTTCCAATGTGCTTGATCGTGGGAATTGGTGGAGTGTGAAGACTAGTGATGTTGCACAGGCAATGGTGAAGGAAGCCCTGTTGTCAAATGCTGAAGGTTGTAAAATGTTTGAGCACAAAGATATACTCAGAATTGCAAATGAAAAATGATGACAAGTCGCACAAATTGGATACCACAGGCATCTAATGTGTGGTCATCTGGCTGCTGCTGGTTGCCAAGTGGGAGTTGTACCTACACCTACTTTTTGAACTGTATTCGTGAATGGTTCCTGATTTTTCCCAAAATGGCATGTGTCTCAGTTCTCTATCTTATTTCTCCTAAACTTCTAACTAATCCAGTTTTTGGGTGCTTTTCTCTCTGGGTATATCTTCAAGGTTTACAAAAGGCAATCAGCCCAAAGTATGAATCCAAATGGAAGAGGAGTTTGATGCAGTCATGATGAACAGGAGAGACAGTGCTCAAGTGTTTCCTCCACTTAGCAGGAGCTCTTGTCCATTCTTAATGTCTACTTTCTTTTCAATATTTTGTTGATAGTATCACTTTAGCTCAACTAATTCAGATTAAATTTTGAGGATCAAGTTGAAATGTACTCATGCATAGTGAAAGTTTTGCAAAAATGGCTCCATTGTAAGCAGGGATAATTAGGTTAAAAGTCATTGGTCTTTTTTGTGTCGCACCCTGTATATCATAACGTATCTTTATCCTACCTCATGAAAGCTCAATTTAAGTTAATCTGGCCACCAAGGATTTCATTTCCTAAGGGCAAACCCCTACTGCCTGTCATATCAGTTCATGTAGTCTCAATGATTCCAGAACACTGTACCTAAGCCAAGAGGAAATCATAGCTCAAGTCTTCAATGCTCCCTTGACAGAAGATAACCTATTCTGTCAGTTGTATGATCACATCCCCTCCCATATTATATTAAATTCAGTGCCAATGAGTGCATGTAGAATGTAAGAATATATGTTCAACAATGTCTTGAGGATCTAAATATACGAAAAACTTTTTTCCACTTCCTCCAGTTTACTTTTGCTCTATTTCATACAGTTGCAGGACTCCCACTGGTAATGTCAATATGAAGCAGTGAATGCTATATTAGTTTGTCTTGAGTAGTTGAAGCTTTTTCTTTGTTTGTATTCCTGTGCTACCTTATGCACATATTCTCATATTTATCCACAAATTCATTTTAGAGATGCACAACTACCTTAATTATGAATGTTCATTCATGGGTTGTATAAATATGGGAATCAGGCTTGGTGGGTCAGGGCATAAAGTGGTTGGCACCTGAAGCCTTACAATATGAGAGATGTGCAAAAATACATTAGCTCTATGTTTTTGGAAGGTAATATTGGGTGAACTGAGACTTAAGTGACCTGTTTCTTTGCCTAGTTTCAACATTAGATGGTATAATACACAAATAAAGAAGTATCAAGAATCAATGTTGAATCTGAAATTTTCTTTGTTTAGTACTCTTGTCCCAACCATTCCCTTTCATGCTTTGAGTTTAGAAGGAGGTGTTTTTTCTGTATGCTGGATTGTGCCTGCACATTTCATAATTTAATCATGTAAGAAATTATTTTGAAGATCATCTTGTGTCTTAGGTATGAAATGAATAAATATGTTTAATATTGTCACATTGTATGTTTAATACAGGATTGTTAACAATTAAAATGTTTCTCATCTCATCCAATTTTAAGCAGAGCAGAAGAAATTATGCTAGTTCTAATTTGCACTATTATTTGAATAGTTTATTTCTTAATGTGTATTTTTTCATGACAGATGCTTATAAAGCTTCAGGAATCAAGAAAATCTTTTCCTTTTTTTATTTACTGTGAAATATGTGTTTGATACTTTACCTTAACTGTTGAACTGATGCATATAGGATGCATATAGATGAATATAGGTCAGACAAAAATGGATGTTCAGTGCATTCTTTCTTCATGGGAAAAGCTGGAACTGTAATAGTTAAATGGCATGTTTTAGCTGACATAAGCCCATTGATTACTTATTTGTCAACATTGGTTGAGAAGTTTCCACTCTAACAACTTTGGAGCAAGATAACTGTGAGAAAAGACAGACTGTTAGCTTATTCTCAAATACTATGGCACAAAATTGTCATAGTATTGTGGTCAGAAATGCCAGATCTTGAACCATGGTCAGCTCTCTCTTTGAGATGCCACTCTGCATGCCTGCCTGGGAGACCATGTGGCCATATTTTTTCCTGCTGGATGCCTTGAATTAGTAAGATGCAGATGATTATGTGTGGCTTTATATCTCAAACTATTCATGACTGGTACTGCTCCATTGATGAATATTCTAAGGTATAATATTAAAAAAAAGACTTTGAGGATAAAGTTTTATTCTAGGTCATTGTAGAATAGGGTCACAGATTCATTTTCCATTATTTATCTAGATTTTTTTGTTTTATTTCTAAATTTGCATTGCCACTGTTCTATCATTTATCATCAGCTTGTATAATTTTTTAATCAGAATTCTCCGGTCAAAGCTATTGTTCATTTGACTGCTTTTACTCATCATTTTTTATAAATTGTTGCTATAATGCCTCATAGTGTCATGGCAGTAGTGAACCCATTGGAAAGTTGCATTAATGATCTTGAAAATAGGATAAATATGCAATATTAGCCATTTGCAAGAGAACTAGGATTCGCCCTGTTTTTTTTTTATCTGCACTGAATCAAGGAATGTTTGGTTTTGCACCAAGATGCTGAGAGTCTCAGCTTTCAGGTGAGAAAGCAAACATTCTTCAATTGTTGTTCTTCCAGCTGAAGAACTGGTGATTTCTTGCTATTTTCAATATTTCCCTTTTATAATTTTATCAACTACAGGGTGGTTTTTTTCTTATTAGCACAACCCACAAAAAATGGCATAACTTCCTACATAAAGCCAGCAAGTTGAAGCTTGACATGAACTGAGATCCAACCATGCAAGACTCACCTTCATTGCTGCAAATACTAGAATGTATCTCCTCGTTCTCTATGCACAATTGAGCACAATGCTGCAAGTTTGCAAAATTTTGGAGTTGAACATCAAGAGGAATGTCCCAAATGCTGTTTTTAATGTTCTCCCTTATTGGTGAAATGATGCAAGTATTGTTTCAGTAAATAGTAACCTTAAAAAAAACCTCAAAATAAATTTATTTACTTGTGTGAAATCAGATCTTGGTGGCTATAGGTCTTCAAAGAATGACTGAAAGTGCTCCATGCTCCTCTCTGAGGTAGGGCATCTGGCACTGTCTTTCTGGAAGTAACCCAGGGTTGAGTTCAATGTCTTTGAACTTATTGACAAATTAATCAAAAATGGAAAAGTCAAGTCATCAATATTAGGGTTACTGGAAAGAAACTGTTTTCTACAAAAATCATCTCCATTTTGCAGCAAAAGGAGAACATTGAAAGCAGCATTCATTATATTTCTGTTGATGTGCTATACCATACTTTTGAAAACTTGCAACGTTGTGTTCAATTGTGCATAGAGAACAAGGGGATCTATTCCAGCATCTGCTGCAATGAAGATGAGTGGTTGGATCACAGGTCATGCCAATTTTAAACTTTCTACAGGGGTTGTGCTAGGTTTCTTGCCATAGGGGGTCCCCAGGACCCTCAGGTCTGATATGGAAGGGTCCCCTGATAATTAAGGGGGTTAATTTCCAAGTGAAGCATGAGGGAATCTTGAAGGGTTCCCCAAAAGTAAAAGTCCAGCAATCCGTGTTTATTTGCTGACTTAACCAAACAGTTTCATATTCAATCCAGCAGTCTTAGGCCTTCTGCCTGTGTGTCCCAGGGGTCCTGGGACCCCCAGGATGCACAAGTAGGAGGCCAGGGCAAGAAACTTAGCATAATAACTGTTCCCAGCTTTATTATATAGGAAGTTATGCCATTTTTCTTTGGTTGTGCTAATTAAGAAACACCCTGTACATACAGGGTGTATATAGTTGACAATGAATGACAAGTTTAAATAGACCCCCTGGAATTTAGTCTCACATAAATCAAGAATTATAAATGGGGGAAGTGTAAAATGAGCTTTAGTGCATTTTTCTAGCTCTATCCTTTATTTGTAATAACTTTTGGATGAAAACGTTTTTGAACACCTTCAAACTAGCCATACCTCAAGATGTACTTGACGACACTTGTGGAAGTCTTTCTCTTCTATTACTTCAGGGTTTCAACTGACCAATAATAGCAGTTGTGTTTGTTATCAGTCCCATTCAGATGAAACTATGCATCATCTGAAAACAAAACACAATCATATCAGGGTGGGTCAGCCTTAACTTGCTGTATTTCCAGTTCACAAAGCTTCATTGAATGATCTGGATCATCTTTTTGGAGATAGTGGAGCAACCTAGGCCTGAAGGGGGCATTTTTCTACTTCAGAATCCTATGCACCAAGGAGTGTGATGTGTTCAATTTGTCGAGTTGACTTTCTTGGGCTGTTTTCAAATGCCTGTCCTATTGCCTTTTCAGCTTCAGCATTATTGATGCTTGGATGGTTCATATTACTCAAATCCAGTTGTCAGAAGCTTCACCATTTAGCAATGGTTTTGTAATTTGGAGGATCCTTCTCAAGTTCATTATGAAAATGTTTAGCACTATCATTCTCATAAGCTATTGCCAATTCTGCATTCTTCAACCTTATCTTTAACTGAATATTCCACTTTAATCCTTTTTTATTTTTAAACAGCAGCTTGAATAGTTAACCCTTTTGCATGAATTTTTTTTGAGCAAAAGAAAAATATGCCTTTTTTGGTTTAACGTTTAACCCTTTGGAGAGTATGCCCATATCTTTACAGGTTGTGTTGCCTGTATATTTAGGTTTCAGTTTGAAATGATCACGACAGCCTCTGCTATCTATCTGCAAGTCAAGGAACTTGAATGAGTAGCACTAGGCCCTAATTTAGGTGACAAAAGGCATTTATTATTCACATAGGCATAGCTGATCAGTGAGTTGCTAACAGCCATGGTGTTAAGAAGTAAGTAAACATACTATAGCATCAATCCAAGGGAGGGGATTAAAAGCAGTTTCCTTGAGTTGGTATACATTGTTAGTACAGAAGGGGACAATGAACATAAAGGGATCCAGATTGGATGAAATTGAATAATGATTTCAACATAATCCATAAACCTGGCAGACATAATGAAAAACAACCCTTAACCATCATTTTTACTTGCATTTGAAAGCACAAAGCATGGGCATTGTGCTTTTTATTGGATAGAATTATTGGGAAATTGCACTTGAAAAAGGTGAATAGTAAGTAATTTTTTTACATTTCCATTTAAATTTATTTTCAATATAATTGGTGGTGTACAAGAATGTAAACAGGGCAAGGGATCCCTCATTGGGTTTACCTCCTCTGTCTTTCCCTTTACTCAATCATTTGAAGAATTCTTTTGCTCCCACTTTTAGATGTCATTTTTCCTCCAATCAGTCATGGCAGCTTTGCCTTCCATCTGAAAGAAACTGCTTGCCTATGGCTGTGCAGTAGGTGATCTCATGAAAAGTCATGAAATCATTAGCCCAAAATCTTCAGAAGTTCTTATTTGATAGCAGAATTCAATTCCAGTACAAAGTACTGAAACATGTATTGTTTAGGAATAAATTATAATGGACTTTAGTCTTTGTTGCTAATATATAACTTATTCCTTCTTTTATCTATTTTTTTCCCTTTAGATATGGCTCACAATATGATCAACTACTGGATCATATGCTTTGTATTAGGATCATTTGCATATGAGTGCCATTGTCATTCAATATATGGGGGATTTCACAATCCTAATGAACATGAAGTGGGGTTTGTCCAGGATGAACTCGCAGCTTGGGCTGAAACTGCATTGAATGAGATGAGCAATGAAGTGAACCTCTTGAAGCTCATAGATGTGCTTGACTCTCAAGTTCAGGTGGTATCTGGGAGGAACATACATCTAAAGCTGAAGGTAGCTTACACTGACTGCCCAAAACATCAATCTCAGAATGGTTGCAATCTTGACTTGAATAAGGGCACGCAGATTTGTGATGTCATCATTTGGGAACGTGTCTGGCTCAACAGCAGAAAGTTGACCCATGCCAATTGCTCTCAGACTGTGGAGTATGAGCAAGAACTTCATGCCCAGATTGAGTTTAAGAAGTTTCTTCGTAGATATGGCAAGAAGTATGGAAAAAATCAAGAGAAAGAGACACGTTTCAGAATTTTCAAAGAAAATCTTAAGAAGATTGAATTGCTACGCAAGTTTGAGCAAGGGACTGCTCAATATGGCCCAACCCAATTTGCTGACCTCACTGATGAAGAATTCAAGAGATTTTTGGGATTGAGAACTGACATGAGAGGAGAAGCACTACCTGATGCTGAAATCCCCAAAGTAGATCTCCCCGATTCCTTTGACTGGCGTGACCATGGAGCAGTGACCCCAGTGAAGAATCAAGGAATGTGTGGTTCGTGTTGGGCTTTCTCCGTGACTGGTAATATTGAAGGACAATATGCAGTACACAATGGATCTTTGATATCATTATCTGAGCAAGAACTTGTTGATTGCGACAACCTGGATGATGGTTGTCAAGGGGGCCTACCTTCCAATGCCTACAGAGCCATCATGAATCTTGGAGGTCTGGAAACGGAGTCTGAGTACCCTTATGAAGGGCATGGTGACAAGTGTCATTTCAATAAGTCAGAGGCAGCAGTGAACATCAGAGGTGCAGTGAATATCTCCCAAGATGAAACACAAATGGCCCAGTGGCTGGTGAAAAATGGCCCCATCTCTATAGGCATCAATGCAAATGCCATGCAGTTTTATTTTGGAGGTATTTCCCATCCTTGGAAGTTCCTATGCAGCTCTGGAGGCATTGATCATGGTGTTCTCATTGTTGGTTTTGGAGTCCACCACTATAGCTTATTCAATCGATCAATCCCCTTCTGGATTGTGAAAAATAGCTGGGGTACAGGTTGGGGAGAGCAAGGATATTACCGAGTCTACAGAGGTGATGGCACGTGTGGCATCAACCAAATGGCATCCTCTGCCGAGGTTTAGATGAACTATGGCATTTCCTGCAGTTTCGTATGTAACCTGCTGTACCTGCACCTATTATAATCCTTGAACAAATCATCCTCCTTGAATCTCCACATTCTTGTGCTACAATGGCTAGTCCTTGGATTATTATGCTGTGATGTTCGGAGCAAATTTCCTCGGGATCTGCGATGATGTTCGTTGTTTATATTTTTATCCAGTTCACAGTACAATCCTCTTCCGAAATAAAATAAAAATTTAACGCTGTTTTTCTTATTGCTAGTCAATGTACTATTTGTCGTTTTTTTTTTATTCTAAAGACATTGCGCCAAGATATCCCTAATCCAAGTGCCAATGGGTGCCTCTGATTCTTCCCGACAATTTTCTTCATTTTTTAAGTAGACTTGTCCCACTAACTCTAAGGAGCGCTTTTATAAAGGCTAATTACTCATTGGAGATGTGAATATGAGTGAATGTTATCCTGCGATAACCTCGGCTGCCTGTGGCTGGAATATGCCTGCCATTCCCTTGGGTAAACAGGTGGACTATATTTACTCCCTCTTTTTCTTTCCCCTCCAATCAGAGAATTTGTTGACTAGACATTCCTCTGCATCATAGTGTCGTATGTTTCGGCATAGTTATTCCTTTATGCCAAACATGCGAGAATAAGAAGCTACAATCTGAGTTTTTTTTTTTGCTTCCTTGGATGTCAATCTTCATGCCAACTGAGCTTCGGTTTTAGATTTAGAAGGCAAGAAAGTGCCAGTGAAGTGATTGGGGAGGGGGGTATGTTTTTTAATTACTTTTCCTGGAGCGTTATTTAGGGATTTATCTCATTTCGCTAAGCACCATACGCACTCCCTTAAGCTAGCCACTCTAGGACTTGGCTGGGAAGCCGGTCTCTAGGCCAAGAAGGGGCTTTTCACACTTGCCTCGTTTGCGTTTCCCTTTCGTAATGCCACGTCGATCATCATCGACAGTGAAGTTAAAGGCTTGATCTATTACCTTCATCGAGTAGACTTTGGGACGAAGAAAAGACTCGAGTTCCTGAACTGTGGATGAAATGTGCGAACCTCCGAATTGAGCAACGGTTTCAATCCTAGATTTTTATTTCGGAACACTCCTGAGGTAGGCGCTATTCATCAATATCGCAAAGAACTCGTGTGACTACTGTCTTTTTCTGTCTTGCTTCTGCTTATCTGCCTTCTTACCATGATGTTGTTGGGAAATGAACCCTATTAATTGGTGGACCTTTTTGCTGACAACCCTATACACGATCACTTTCAAATGGGACGAGCAAGTTGCATCACAGGCGACTACTACAACCATTTGCACATTTGTTCGTTTTTTTTTTATTCTCTACAGGTTAAAATGGCCGAGTACGATATTAGGGTTTATCAAATGATTTGAGGCGTTTCTAGCTTGAATTAAAAGTGCACCCATGTTCAATGAAGGCTGATGACTGAGTATATTTCCTCTTTGCTCACTGCTATATACGAGAAGACAATTGACCTACTGTGTAGAAAACAGAGAGGTACAGAAGAGAATTTGCGCTGTTGGATTTCTTTGAGTTCAACTATACAAACTGAATATCGTGTGTCATTGAATGTTCCCTTCTTGCCAGCCGTTTATTAGATGGACATGAAAACTTGAAAGCAATCGTTATGATCGACCTTGCCTGTATTGTGGTTGACAGTTCTGCTCTGTTATTTATCGGCGATTCATAATCTATTAGCTGTGACTGAATTCCACGATTATTTATTTTTCCATGGGAAACTGAGGGACATCGTTTTTTTATGCACATGTTCGTGTGGCTTTAGTGATATTTCAGGTGAGGGGATTCAAGGGATGTGTCTTACATTGAAGCCAGCTGTGTCTTTCCGATAGAAGATATTAATTAGCTCAGTGGGCCGGTGTAGTTTTGCTATGGTGGACTCGAACGTTTCTCCCATCTTTCGGCCCTTCGGCTGGCTTCGTAAGATGAAGTGAGTTCTCTCTAGATTCAAAGCGTTCTTGACCATGGGTTTGTTTATTCAGTCTATTAACGTAATCGCGAAGCCTTCATTTTGAGAGGCTCATTTCCTCGTTACTAAATTTTTCCCAAAGTCTGCCCCATTTCGGAGGGAAGAGGAGATTTTTATTGTGATGTGTCATATTTAGAGTAAGATTTAGGCCCAACTGCACAAACCTCATTTATGGAAGAGAAATGAATCTTAAAACTAAAAAAGAGCTCTTTCCCCCCCCCCCCCCCCAAGGAGTCCATGTATTCTTAGAGGACTATTAACTAAAAGAACTTTCAGCGTTTGGGCTTAAGTCTTTCTCCAGGCTGGCCTCCACGCATGGATAACATCATTGTGTAATACCTTTCGGTCAAAGACTTCCTTTACTGAAAGAATGGAAGTAAGATACCTTGGACTTTTGGGTTCTTCGACTCTGAAGTCTGTCACGTGGACACCGTGTGGAAATACCTGTTAGAGTTAACGTTGAAAATGCAAATTTTCCGTAACTCCTAAAAGGCACAGAAATTTCTAGATCGGAATATTCTGGGCCAGTGGGAAGAACCTCAATTAAGAGAGTTCTACTGAGAAGAGAGTCCTTGGTTTTGTCTGTGACGTGGGAATGTGCGTTGAAGGCATGCATGTGCGGAAGTAGAAGGTGGAAGTGCTCAGGAACAAAGGCTGGGAAGAAAAAAAAAGAATGTCCTTACCTTCATTCGTCAGAAGTTCAAGGTCTTTCCGTCTCATAACGGGATTCCCCCCCTTGGAATACCTCGGAAAGAACACCTCCTGCCCCATGTGACGTCATATGCTAGAAAAACCCGCCAAGGTCATTTGCAATTTCCGCGGTTGTAATTGTAATTTATAATGGAGAGTGATTTTCTTTTTTTGGGAATGTGATTGTTGAGGCGTGAAGAGGTGATGGGCATTTGCCATGACCCGATTCCTTCATCTCTGATGCAATGCCTGAGGCTTTCCCCCCCCCCCTTCCTTCTTCCTCCTTCCCTTCAATCCCATTCCTACTCATTGAAAGATGCCGGCGTCGCATTGCATAACACTCAAGGATCGGATCAAAGAGCCGTGGCATTGGGAAGAAGGAAGTGAAGTGAACCTTGCACAACGCCAACCTGGCTGGTGCAGCTGCTAATCCCAGTCATTCACTTGACCTTCCGTCCTAATTGCCTTGACTCATTCCCTTCCCTTTCTTTCCCCGAACCCACAGCGACCACCAATCCTGTAAAAGACTCCTCCCCCTATAAAGCGTTTTTTCCTTCTTCGAGACCCCAGTTTTCTATCGACGATGTGCGAGTGAAAATCGAGTCACAATGGCGGAACACTTGTCTTCCCCTGGGGATTATCTCCCTGATTGGAGCAATGATTGTGTACATAGAAAAGAGACAATTGCGATGTGCAAAGAGAAAAGTGAATGTGAAGAAGAGCCGTTCGCGATGGGCGACATTCAGAGAGCGTTAGTGTTATCGGATTTTATGTCAAAGGAACGTCTTGGTCGTCGGATGGAAAGGTCCCTGCCCGGTTCTCGGTGTCAGTCGTTGCATAGCAGCCCATGCCGCTTCGGTAGTCGACCATGCAGTCCTCACCTGCCCCCCCAAGGAGGGGAGGATAGCGCAAGGGCCCCTTCGCGGTATCATGTCCCCCCCAAACAACTCCTCCTCTATATTGTCAGGTATCATCGAACTTTTCAACCCGTCATTGTTTTCAATGAGCCTAATGCATTAGTCATCCCCTCAAAGTTTCTTCGTTTTATCCTGCAACTGCTGCGTTCAATCTTGTATTATGGCTCGTGCCTAATACCTTCATAGAAGGTTCTCCGTGAAACCTACTGACCATTGAGCAAGTCAAGGATTTGAGAATTCAATCTTCAACTGGAGTTTTCGTTTCCCTTGTAGAATGGGGAGCTTTACGTCTACCAAGAAGATCCCTAATGAAGACGAGGAAGACGATGAATTGCTGGGCTCCTGGCCGGCGGAACTGACCAAAGAGGGGTTGCTAGAGATTAGCAGAAAAGCTACACGATTCGGACCGCCCCTGTTGAAGCGGGTCATGATGCCAGTCACCTCAGGGGATGCCTCTCAGCCTCATCCATTCCGGGTCATGCAGTGGAATATTCTCGCACAAGGTAGTGCCCTCACGTCTAATCCCGCTCTCCTCCTTCATCTCCATTCCAATACATAAATACATATTTGTTTGAAACCGAAAGCAACTCTGTTTTTCTCCTAGGACTTCCTGCTCTCAAGTACAGAGCATTCTTATTTGGTTGGAATTAATTATTTTAAATAAATAAATAGTCAGATGTATCTTTCCCAGTTTCTGCATAGGTTTTAATATTGAAAGAATATCTTTTTGTTGCAGCCCTTGGCACCCATCGGGACAATTTCATCTTATGTCCTCGTGAAGCACTGGAGTGGCCGTTCCGAGGATTCAGAATACTTGAAGAAATTCTTCAGAGATCTCCAGATATTCTCTGCCTTCAGGTATCAGCAGCACATGAGTGTCCTCATTTGTTCAGTCATGGCACTGTTGTGAATGCACAACTTCTCAGTTATGGATAACCAGAATGTAAAATGTGTTCTTGTTATAGGAAGTGGATCACTACAAATTCCTTGAGAAGAGCTTGAGCTACCTTGGCTATAAGGGATCCTTCTTTCCAAAGCCTGATTCACCCTGTATTTATATTGAGGGAAACAATGGTCCTGATGGTTGTGCCATTTTCTTCAGGGAAGATAAATTCAGTCTCATTGAAGGATCATCCAGGATCATAGAGGTCTGGAAAGTTCAGACAAACCAGGTGAATAGAAGCTTCCTTTCTCAGTTTGTCATTTTTATCAATATCCTTGGTACAATTTGGTCTGGTTCATTGTTGTCAAAAATGAAGAGGAACAAATTTCTTGATTCTTTCCAGGTAATAATTCTAAAGATACTCAAGCACAGGGAATCTGGCAAAGAACTTTGTATTGCAACTACTCACTTGAAAGCAAAGCAGGGTGCATTGCTTGCAAGTTTGAGGAATGAAGAGGGTCTTGACATTCTGCAATTCATCAAGAACAAAGCTAACGGTCGTCCTGTCATCATCGCGGGTGATTTCAATGCTGATCCAAGAGAGCCAGTCCACAACACCATGCTATCTGATCGACTGGGTCTTGCAAGTGCATATGCTGCAAACACCGCTGAAGAGCCAAGATATACCACTTGGAAAGTCCGTGCTGATGCAGAGAGCAAGACAACATTGGATTATGTGTTCTACACCAAAGATCATATGGATGTTCTGAGATATTTGGATGTTGCAACAGAAGATGCAGTTGGAGAAAACCGGTTACCAGGCTTACATTACCCTTCTGATCATTTGTCACTTGTCTGTGATTTTGCTTTCAAGCCCATGGTGAATGGAAAAGGAAGGTTGTGAGTTGTTAAAAGTCCATTTGCTATGCTTAGCTGCCACATTTTATAAATGAAATCTCATAGTATGGAAGTTGAATGTTACCCAAGAATGTATTTGTCTTATCTTGAACCAATTGATGCTATCTAGTGCCTTATTGGTGCTCTTTATGTTGCCACTCCTCCATAGCATTTGGTTAAATGGGAAAGGCAGGGCCTGTCATTATTTAATTGAAGGTCATGTTGGTATGTATGCAATACCCAGCAGATGATAGATATTGAGTTTTGTGTGCAAACCATGCTGTTTGGAACATTGGCATTTGTACCAAGTTCTAGTTATGAAGCAAGTGCTACACTTGTTCATGGTATGAGACAAGTAAGGCATGAATGGTTCTGTCTTTGTTGAGGATTACAGACACTGCTCTTCTATTTGCTTAGTATCTGCTGTGCAAGAAAAGGTTGGAGGAACATTTTCATGTGATAATGCTGAACCATGTGATATCCTGCAATGATTTAGATGTTGCAGTGTTGTCCTGGTGAATTCTCTGAAGGGTCCTTTTATTTGTTTCATCAAATGATAGTTTCTTGTCTTTTTTTGTTGCTGTCGTTGATCTAGAAGATTACATCTAAATCATCACCTGGAAGTATACAATCTCAAAATTCTTAATTTTGGGTAGAACTTTGAAGTTTTTCTGTGAATGGCATTCAGCATGAGACACCTTTGGTGAACTGAAGTGCCATAGCATGTATGTGAATTCACTGCAGGTGAATTAAGGTATGACCATTGTAGAAACAACTTGCAGGAGGCAAATTATCTTTCGACTCACATGTCTTAAAAGGAAAATACAGATATTCAAAATAATTCTGGAAACAGCACAAAGTAGAAGTACATTATGGCATGGAACACTTATTCTTTCCTGTACTATGTGGGTAAGGAAGAGAGGCAGGCTGAAGATACTTCTGCGGGAAAACTTAAGGTGTCATGAAGAATGTAGCTGTGCCATTTATGCTGGCAAAATTTGAGTGCAGATGTTACAGCTCCCAGGCAACAAAATACATTTACTTCACATTTTGAATAAATGGTATTTGATTCAGCTGTTTTCTCAAGAGAACACCAGTATTTCCTTCAGTAAGAAATTTCCAACAAGATGCTCATTGCTGGGCTCTGGCACCATGATGTACTATGAGCTTCCAGAACCTCTCTTTTTGGGACTTGCAGATTGCATTTGAGTCAACCGATTTCTAGCAGTCGCACATGTAAGACCCAAATAGGATCATACAGCACTAATACAGTAGTATCTTAATCCCTTTTTATGGTACATGGCAGACTCTTTGGTAAACTTTTCCAATTGCATTTCTTAGTTTCAGTTCTGAATTAATTGCATATAGATTGTTTTTTATTTTATTTAGATGACACTGCTCAGTAACTGATTACTGGTAAAAGTTTTGAGATCAAGACGACTGTGATCATTGAAGATGCAGGTTTCTAACCTAAATGATGTGAAGATATATAATCTCAGTGCTGGCAAATCATTGCCAGAGGTGAGTTTTGTTGATGGACCCTGCACTTCTATGATATTTTAAGATTCACAGAAGAGTTTAGCCTGATGGCTCCGTGTTTGATGTTTTCTTCCAGTGGCTGTCAGCAAAGAAGAGAAAGAAGCTTGAAAAGAAAGACATTGGTTAGTGGCAGTAGAATGAGAACTGAGGTATTTGAATCCTTAGTTTTTCTGTAAAGGGCATGCTTTCATTGTTGTTTCCAGACATCAGAAGACGTATCGAGTTGATACAAGATTTTTGCATGCCCGATGTGAGTTCATGTGTACGTCTATCTGCTGATGGCCAGTACATTTTGGCAACTGGAGTTTACAAGCCCAGAGTCAGATGCTATGAAGTTGCAAACTTATCCATGAAATTTGAGAGATGCATGGATTCAGAAGTAATCAAGTTTGAAGTCCTCTCTGAGGATTACAGGAAGGTGAGATTTCAAACAGGACTGCAGGGATTTAAATAAGCAATAAATTCCCTGTTGCTTGAGAATTGTATTTCATGCTGTGATGTTTTTGTCACAGATGGTCTTTCTGCAGGAAGATAGATATGTAGAGGTCCATGCTCAGTATGGACATTATTACAGGCTGAGGATTCCCAAGTTTGGCCGGGACATGAAGTATGACAGGGTATCATGTGATTTGTATCTTGTTGGTACAGGGTAATAGTCTTTTTTTTTTCTCTTTTGAAATTGTTGTTAGTATGTAATATCATGTGGACCATTTCATTGATTTTTTTTTGCAGTCCTGAAATCTACAGGTTGAACTTGGAGCAAGGAAGATTCCTGAATCCCTTTATTACAGAGGGGACCACTTTGAATGCCTGTGATTTGAACCCATTTCATAGACTTCTTGTGGTTGGAACAGCGGATGGGAGAATTGAAGGCTGGGATCCACGGTCACGCCAGCGAGTTGCCACTCTTGACTCTGCTTTTCATTCACTCACACAGGACACAGAGTATGACATTGAATCTCTTGTGTTGACCATAATAAAATGTGAATGCCATAACCAGATCTTTTCATCCAATGCAGAGTTGTTGGCTTGCCTTCTGTTTCATCAATTCATTTCCGTGATGCCATGATGATGGGAGTTGGAACAGCTACTGGCCAAATACTTTTATATGATATTCGCTCTTCTCGTCCACTGTTGGTCAAGGATCACATGTATGGTCTCCCAATCAAGGCTGTGGATTTCCACTCATCTGGTGTTGTCTTATCCTTAGATGCCAGAGCTCTCAAATTATGGCATCCTGATTCAGTAAGTGTTTAACAAAGTCATTTTAGAATCAATTTGCAAAGGATGTACATAGATGCTGTAATGGATCTTCACTACTTCATTATGCAAATACTGGCACCAGGTAGTTCCAAACATAACATCAGACTCCAATCGACAACAAATTAGACTGTATACCCTCCAGATATTTAAGTATGTTAACTTCAGTTTCTGTGTACTTTTAAGGAGACACTCATGTAGCAGGAATTTCTTTCATGCGTGAAACAATACGAGGCAATTTACACCATCCTGCACAACAAGTACATCCTAAAGATATCCCAGAGATATCCCTTTGGGACAAGTGAGATGTTCCAGATGCTACTTGCACAGACATCTCAGTGGTAAAAAAAATATCTGGTTGCCTTTCTTTCTGAAACAAGCTCATTTTCTGCCATATAGGACAAATAGGACAACCCTTTACTCTCTAAGATATCTCTACTTGATATTCTAGGACTACCTAGTCTTAAATTCTTGACTGGCTAGAATGGTTAAGGGGGAAGGAAATCCTTTGCTTGAAAGACTCCAATAAAAGGACACATCTCCATGGAGTAAAATTTAGCTCTTTTTTACGAGAAGTTGAACAGTTTTTTAGTCAAGATAAGTAGGTCTTACTTCTTTTAAACCGAAGCATAGCCCCAAATTTCCAACCAGGATAGTAATACTCAGACATGCTAATCGGACATCATTAATGAGAATGTAACAATGAATTAAAATTAGGACCTCAATTTTTTTCACTTTCTTCAGTGGCAGTGTCTCAGGGGACATCCTTGGGATGTTACTTTTATAATAAAATTTTGACAGCAGTTTAGATCTCAAATCTCAGATTTGATATTACCTAAAGTTACAATTCTTTCAGGAATAAGGTATAGGTAGTCACTGTCTTTCATGACCATCTG
Source organism: Darwinula stevensoni (assembly GCA_905338385.1). Lineage (NCBI taxonomy): Eukaryota > Metazoa > Arthropoda > Ostracoda > Podocopida > Darwinulidae > Darwinula > Darwinula stevensoni. The sequence continues at coordinate 144,157 of CAJPEV010000151.1, forward strand.
CATTTATCTCTTCTGAAAACTAAAATGGCTGTAAGTGCTTTCCAGTGTTACTTATGTAAAAAAGACATCTTATCAATGCTGCAAAGGAAAATTCTCTATAACTATGCAAAAACTGCTAGCATCAGTTTTGCTCAAATGGCATGGCACAGAGGAAGTAAAAAATATCCCATTTTGAGTTCTGAAAGAAAAATCTCTCCATGAAAAAACTTCAGTTAATAAATTGAAGCTTGGATAATTTTGACTATATTCCAATGAAGAATGAATTTTAAGATAATACCTCTCTGCTTGAAATTGAGTGATATTGATTGGGATATCATTATAGGCAGAAAAACACATTTGCCAATTCTCAAGGCAAGGGAATGGAATGGGAAAACCATATCATAACATAGAAATATGGTCCCATGTAGTTGTCACATTTTCATGTTCTGGTGCTTCATTCCCTTGCATACGAAATTGGTGAAGATGTAGGAGTGTAGAGTGAAGGAGTATAGAGTGAAGAATGAAGTATAGAGATGTTTGCCTAAAAAAGGTTTTTATATATAAAATATTTTTCAAAATGCAGGTAACATCAAGAGCCATTAGCCAATAACTGAGTTTTCATCTTTCAATCAGTATCATACATTTATGGCAGGAGTCACTTTAGAAGCATACAGTTTTGAGTGGGATTTTACATGTTTTGTGCCTCTCTCTCTCTCTAGGGGAAACCCTACACAACCATTGAATCTGAAACAGAGTTGAATGATCTCTGCATGATACCTCAATCTGGTCTCCTCTTCATGGCTCATGAAGGACAGAAACTCTTGACCTATTATATACCTTCTCTTGGTCCTGCACCAAGATGGTGCAGTTTTCTGGATCATCTGACAGAAGAACTAGAAGAGGACAGTGTGATGACTGTCTATGATGACTACAAGTTTGTTACCAAGCAAGAATTGGAAACCCTTGGACTCTCACATCTAATTGGGACAAACCTCCTTCGTGCTTACTTGCATGGATTTTTCATGGATGTACGACTATGGAACAAGGCTCGCTCTGTCGTACAGCCATTTTCATTTGATGAATACCGAAAGAAAAAGATAAAAGAGAAGTTGGAGCAAGCACGAGAGAATCGAGTTTCATCTCGCCGCCTTCCCAAAGTCAACCAGAGTCTTGCAGTGAAGTTGATGGATGAAGTAGAAGATGATGAAGAGGATGTGAAGTCAATGAAAAAGAAGAAGCAGCCAGATGCCAGTCTCCTACATGATTCTCGTTTCAAAGCAATGTTTCAGAATCCTGATTTCCAGATTGACACTGAGGCCCAAGAGTACAAGTATGTTGTTTGGATGGCATTAGCTTTTGTCATATATAGTATGAGGTCTTATTGTGAATTTACAACAAGAAAGCTTTGATGCCATGTCCCATTACCACCTATATCTTTTCTCAACAGGTTGATTCAGCCTCTCGTGAAAAAACTAGACAAGACTAAGAAAAAGCAACAAAAGAAGAGAGAAGTTTTGACAGATCAGTTTGATGAAGTTGAGGTAACAATATTCAGACTTGGTCCTTGTTTCTTCTTCTCAGTAGAGGAACTCAACATTGAGAACTTCATTCATAGGAGGGAGAAGGCAAAGAAAGCAATGATGAAGTTGAGAGCAGTTCTGATGATGATAGGGAATGGACCAAGGAAGTGAAGAAACAGTATCGACTGCTGAAGAAGAGAGACAGAGAGGAAAGGAGACAAGAGGATCAGAAAGCAAAATTTCAACCTCGTTTCTTTGAATTAAAAGAAGGAGAAGAGTTTAAGGGTGTGAAGCACAAGCTGAAGCAAATAGATAGGTGTGCCTATATCTGCTGTCTCTCTTTCAGCTTAAGGAAGCCATAATGAAGTTAAATGTTAAGGGAATTTTTATTCTCTTTCAGCTCAACACTAGGAGAAAGGCTGAAGGAAGATTCATCCATCAGTGTGAAGCATGTTGATTATGGGAATAAGGAGATGAAATTTATGCTTACATCAAAGGTGAGCTCATAGTGTGTTTTTTATAACATGCCTTTGACATAGTTTAGTTTGGTACTAATTTTTTCTGGAATTCAACTTGATGCTGGATATTGGATCCAACTGGATCAAACTTTATGTTAATTATTTTAGGAAGCTTCAGTTCTGTTGATCAAACTGCAAATTTTATTTCCTATTGCAGAAGTCCAAGGCAAGAGAAGCAGCCTTGCAACATAAAGAAGAGCGAAAGAAGCTCAGACGGTCTATTGCTTCCCTGAAACTATCCTCAAAATCCAAATGGAAATAAAGGAAATTTTGCAGCAGTCCCTTTATTTTCCAAGTCTCATTTGTTACTTGTAGGTGGATAGGATGATATAGTTGTCTCATTTGTTATTCCTGGTACCTTATATTGCAGTCGTCCTTCTAAGTCGTTGGGGATTACACCAGTGCAAACAAGTAACTAGTCCATTATGGTATATCATTCAAATTCTTGTCTGAAGAATCCGCATGAGGAAAGCACAAGAAGAAAATTGAAGAAAGAGAAGGACCTTCTTGCCAACTGGCATTGCTGAACGAAAAATAACTTGGGGACTAATTCACAGGATATTTTCCAGTCCATGACTCAACGATCTGGATCTTGACAACTCTGCAATAGCCATTTTGGATCAAATTCCTTTGTTATTGGCTCATCCTGCTTGGCGCTCGTATGAGCGAAGTCAAGATGTGAAATACATTGGATAATCTGTGTCATATGATGTGACACGTGATCAGCATACTGATAGGGGCGACCTTGGAATTTTGTCCAGACCGTAGCTATCTTGTATGCACTTAGCACAATCTTACGGAAGACCCGTTTCGTGTTCATTTGAGAGCCTCATTGAACCTCTCATTGATGCCTTTTGTTAAGTATGTTCCGTCATTCATGGAGAAAACGTAAAATCAATCTTGAATGTTGTTTGCACTGCTGTTTGCGTCTGTGTTCAGACAGTCAAGTTACGGTTGAGTTTACACCTTGATTACAGTCACAGTTCGTTCCATTATCGTTAACGGGAGCTTCGGATACTCGTTTTGAGACTATACTTCTTCAGTGTCTTATCGACCAAACGGCTCTCTTCGATGAAATGGCAATGGAACTACAGGCGTGTTTCCAATCCACTCCTGTTTGGTCGTCCGTTGCCTCAGGCGAAGGTTCTGAGGGAGGGTACTCTGAAAAAGTGATGTGCAGCTTGTGATTCTTATTTATAGGACGTTGTTCATGCTCCTCAACATCTTTCGTTCTGAATGCGAACATATACTAAGGTATTAATGATGTGGACAGGGTGTTTCAGTCAGTCACCATTTTAAAATGATATAACTCTTAAAGTATAAAAACTATCACGACGACTCTCTTACCATTAAATAGAGCAGACTTCAAAGTTTTCTCTCCCTGCAGTTGACAACCCTAACTTGACGTCATTCCTTATCAACATGGCGAACAACTCATTAACACTTTAGCAGAAAGTGAAAGTTGTGGAGTGGTTTTTAGAGTACAAATCTCCAATCACCATGCAAAGATGTTTTCGCGAGGAAGTTGTGTTCTTATGCAACAGGCAAAAGGGCAATTAGTCAATTCAACAATCACGTGAAACTGGAGGTGTTACCAGTAAGCCTATGCTGGGTAGTCAGCAACGCAAACGAACTGCAGCAGTTGTTGAGGACATTCGCCGTTGAGTAATGAATAGCCTGACGAAAAAATCCTTGCAGCGGATGTCAATGGAACCTGATGTGCCGTTGACAACTGTTTGGCGTGTGGTGAGAAAAGAACTTCAATTGTTTCCTCACAATATCCACGTGCAACAACAACTGACTCTTCAATCGAAGGAGCAGAAGGGAATTCTGTATTGAATTCGGACAAATGCTTGAGAAAAATCCATCTGTCCTCGGTGTGTTGTGGATTTGCAATGAGGCGTACTTTCATCTCACAGGCGATGTCAACAGGCAAAACTTGAGATTTTGGGCCAGGGAAAATCCTTACGAAATCCTCGAGTCATCCCTGCATCTCGAGAAAGTCTTGGTGTGGCGTGCATTGTCAAAGCAAGGGATAATCGGACCGTACTTCTTCGACGGTTATGTAACCTGAACATGCGGCAAAAAAAATTTCCTGCCCGAGCTGAAGCAGACGACGGCTACGCCGAAGCAGACAGTGGTTCCAGCAGGATGGTGCTCGTCCGCAAACAACGCAGGATGTTCTGTCTTTCCTTCACGAAAAATTTCATGAGCGCGTCATCTCGAACCTGTATCCACGCATGCTCAACATTGGTTTGTCATGGCCCCCAACCAGACCCGACATCAACCCGTGTGACTTTTTCCTTTGAGGACACCTGAAGGAAAAAGTGTTCAAGGGAGCCATCCGGTCAGTCTATGAACTGAAACAAGCAATAACGGACTGCGTCCGTGAAATTGACGGTGAGCTGCTGAGTAGAGTGATGAACAACATGCCTACGCACTTTGCACTGTCAACAATGTGTGTGGTTGTCACATCGAGCATATCTTGCGTTGATCTGCACATGGAAAAAATACTTTGATGTCTGCTCTATTTAGTGGCGTGTGAGTCGCCGCTGCAGCTTGTACACATTAAAAGGTATATTATCTTGAAATGCAGACTAATTGACTGAAACACCATGTAGAACATCGAGGGACTGCGACTGGAACATGAATTTCAAGATTCGAGTTAGTGTACAGTTCTCTCATCGTTTCAGTCGACAGGAAGTACACGGCTTCGACTTGTAACCCATGCCGCTACATCATTCACCCATGCTTTTCTTATTGTCACCCCCCCCCCCCCCCCCCCCCCCCCCCCCATCCCTCTCTCTTTTTTTTTTCCCCCCCCCCCCCCCCCCCCCCCAAGGTTTGATGGTCCAGAGGGCTTCAGACTGAGTTTTTCCCACGGTGTGAGATATCTGCCAAGCACCATCAATTCTATCGATTCATACGTTTAATTCCATTCATGGTAAATTACCACAGTCCTCGGACTTTCCTCAGGATGATGATTATCATCATTATTATTGTAATTCTTTCCCAACCGGTCATATGTGATTTCGTGCTGATGAAGTGCTAAAAGTGCAGGTGGGAAATACCAGAAAGAAATATCCTGCTACAGGAAAGGAACAGTTAAAGTGCCTTATCGGAAAGGATTGCAATTGCAGGTGAAGCCGTAGCCTGGGATAAAGATATCCGCCCACATCTCGCGTGCAGCCCCCATGATCCGTTTAAATATTTCATTCCTAGGATATGGAACAGGTGCAAGTGAAATCCCTACTCTTCCTCGCTTTCTTTCTTTCTTTGCGCTTCTCTTCTCTGCATTTCTTTTGTTGAAAATCCTCCCCTATGACAAGAGAGAATGAAGCGAAATAGCACGCAAAAACCATAAGAATGAGTCATTCGAGGGTTGAAACTGAGCGAGGATCGCATAGCTTGAGTGGGGCAATGGAATAATGGGAGGGGAGGGGAGGGTGTGATTCAATATCGGATTGGCGCGATGATAGGCCTCGGTCAAGAGAGGCTGGGACCTAGATCCCAAAGCAATCACTTCACTCCCCTCATGTCATATAAGAAAGAAAAAAATGAGAAAAATGAGATGGAGAGGGAGAAAAGAGGCATTGAGGAGGGTGTAATTTTTTCATAGCTGGTCATTTGGATCTGAGAGAATTGCTTCTAATCCTGTAAGCACACGTTTACTTTTCATGACCTGGATCTCAGCCAAAATCAACTTATTCTCACTTGCAATCGCACTTCCCTCATTTCTTCATGACCATCGACATGGAATTTGTCAGATCTCTTCTCAAGCGTGAAGAGGGATGTATATGAGGGAGCAGTCAGCGAGTCCCGGAAGTTGATTGAGCTCATGCTCTGTTTTGACAGATATGTTCCAGACAAGCAAATGTTAAGTGATGCAGCAGGAATGGAGTAGTGATGAGCATTGGGACGATGATGCAACAATTGTTTTGCTTTTAATGAATGTCCAACATGCACTATGTGGGGGGGAAAAGACAAGGAAAAGAAAAGCAAAACTGTCCGTTTTGGTTGATCGAGGACATCCTGGGACGGTACCCCCCGCCATGATTTTCCATTTCCTCCCCCTCCTTCAAGGTTTCCTACCCTCCATCATAATCATTTGCTAGGAGAGGCAGGATTTTTTTTCTTTTTTTTTTCTCGAGGAGGGAGCGAGAGGACGAAGTAAGAGATGGGGGTAGGGGAGGAGCAAGAGTCGATGATGAGAGAGAGAAATCAATGGATGCATGACTCGATTAGGTCTATTGAGGCCATGCAATGAATCGGGAATCAGTGTGCACCTGATCGACACATGAAATATTGAGCACGACTCCCCCCCCCCCCAGACTGATGAAATCCCTGCCCTGCTCTGCCCTATCAATTCATCTCCCATCAACACTATCTGCCTCTTCCATCTCTATATCATCTGCTAGGTTGCTTCCACTTTAGCCCCGGCGGAATCTCGCCCCTCGCCTATTGACTGAGGGATATTACAAAATGTTATTTAATGTTTGCCTCATTGCGGTAGGAGTGAAAGTGCACAGAGAAAATTTTTCATGCTTGATGGTTAGCAGAAAAGACAAACGTGTCACGGTGTCTGTCTGATCCCGTGTACGAGTTAGGCAAGGCTAAATTTCAGTTTCTGTCTCCCACTGTGGGAGACGGATACAGAGAAATATTGAAGAGCTAGCAGACGCGGAAAGAAGCTAGTCCTCTGGGGAACGTGTCTTCAGATACCATTGGAAGCGCAAAGGTAGCAGAGTGGTATGAAGAAGGCATATTTCAAGCTGGTGTTATAATGAACGATGAGAACCATGTCTTGAGTATGTCTGGACGCCATTCCTTCGACAAGAACCAGAGCAAGGTGGATGTGGAAACGGTCCATCGTTAAAGGCGCAGTGCTGTCCCACTCAATATGGTTGCTGTAATTCTAAGAACCATAAGAATATCTTTGAACTTTAACGTTGAATCTTTGCGTTGATGCAAAAGGAATTGCGAGTGGTCATCATGCCATCATGCCAGGACTGCGAGTGCCAGTACAAGGAAAAGTATGTACAAAGTATGTCTCGGTTCTGAGTCATGTTGTGTAATGAATAGCCTTTAGTAGTCTTTTTCAGGCAGCGGCGTAACGTCGGGGGGGAAGGGGGGGGGGGGAGGAGAGTGGTTCCCTATCATCTCGCCGATTCGCCGAATACAATTCGCTGACTGTTCATTTCGTCGAAAGCAGATTCGCCGACTGTTCAACTCGAATGCTTTACTCGCCGAACTTCATCATTGACCTCAGAGAGAGGCAAAAATATCTGATTGGAAGGAAAGTTCTCGGAATTTCATGAACAATTATTACAACCCAGTTTATTTAAAAGCAAAATCATCTCAATCATGAATGTAATCACCATTGGCCTCTATCACTTCACGCCAACGTTTATGCAAACTATGGATGCCATTCCAATAGAACTCTGGCGGCTGCGCTACGAAAAAGTTGGCCAAATCGGTTTTCAGGTCGTCTNGCCTCCTGCAAGGCAGAGTTATCAAACTCCGAAGGACGACCGGTGCGTGGCTGGTCTTCCAGGCTTTCATTTCCTTTCTGGAAGCGACTGTACCGATCATAGGCAGTGCTCTTGGACACAGTGTCCGGGCCAAACGCGGTATTGATGTCAGCGATGGAATCGGCTGCCTTCTTCTCGATTCGGAAGTCATAAAGAAGAAGCAGGCGAACTTGCTCCTTAGTAAGAGGGTAGGGCTGGTTCATGGCTGGAGAGCACCAGGGCTGTAATAATATACGGTTGTATGCCGAAGGACACGACCTACTTATAAGCACATGCAGAACATTCTAGCATGCTCTGGAAAAAAATTGTACTGGATATTCAAGAAATTCCGAGAACTTTCTTTCCAATCAGATAATACAATATACCTGTTGACCTAAATATAATGGATTTAGAATTAGCCCACCTGAGTCTTCACTAGATTAAGAGCCCTAGCAAGCCGTTTTGTGAAGAAATTCGGCACCCGTGTCACCCGCAAAAATCGGTTACAATATTTCATCAAGTCAGCTGGTTGAATATATGGTGAGTTCTACTTGGTAGGATATAATTCAAGGAAAGCCAAGCATTCGGGTTGAACAACCGGTGAATTGCAAGTCGGCAAATCGGCTTTTGACAAGGTAAACATTCGGCGAGCTGAGCTTTCGTTAGTTATTCGTCACTCGGCGATTTGAATTAAGCGGTTAAGCGTTTACCGGAAGGGTATGAGGGGCATGTGTAACCTCCTCGATTCTAAACAATGTGACCGCCATTGATAGTAACCCAGTCCAGTAATGGCAGAGCATTCTTTCTTCAGTGTTTTTTGCTTGCAGATCCCACAGAATCTGATATATTTTGTTCCGATGAATTCTTGCTTGAAGTGCTCTCTATACTACATAAGCACCAGGATGTGTCAGATCTGTCCTGCGGTAAATGTTCAGGCTCTGTGGAAGTACTGAAGAGGGAGTACTCAAATGAGTTGCTCCTCTTTGGATTCTAACTCTCGAATGTTGTGAATGAATTATTGAAGAGCCATGTTTTTTCCCAGTCTATATGAAGCAGAAGGGAAAATTATTACAAGGAACTAATCTGCACTGGTCGACAGAAAGTCATTACGAGGAGACCAACATGTAGTCTCATCACTCGGGCCGGACGCACAAAGTCGTTCAGCTGATATTTCAAGGGCTTGATGCGATAGTCGAGGGGGAGATGAGGTTGGGGCAAGTATGAGAGGGTAAGTAATGCCCAGAAAAATGAGAGGGCCCTGGATATGTGGTCAGATGAGAGGGCGGGGCTGATAAAGATACGAGATGTGAAGGGTTTGAGATGGATTGCTATCCCGCGTTACGGATTTTGTCAGTCTCTTCGCATCTTACTCCCTTTCTATAGTTCTATGCTTTGCTTCTGCTCGTGTTCTCTTTTTTATTTTCAAAGTAGATCCTGAAGCAGCAACAACGAGGACTTGAGTCATGTGGCTGTTATGCAACGCGATCTTATCCTGTGGGGAAATATATTTCCTTGCTAATATACTAGTGCATTATGTGGTAGAGTATTTGTCTTAGTCCAAATGGGGAGTGCAGGAAAAAAAAAGCCTTCGTTGCTGTTATCGAGCAAATAAGGGAAGGGGAAAAGCCTGTCTGTCATTCCATCAGCAAGAGGAGGCAAAATAAATGGAGTGTTTGCTCTCCATTCTCTTGCTCCTCTCTCTCTCTTCCTCTCTCTGCTTTTTTTCTTCGTACACTTACATAGACAGGGTTATTCGTAACCGGATATAATGAAATAATCTGTGTCGGGAACGATAAGGAGCGTGCCTTGGTCAGTGCAAGAGATTTCCATGGGGAAATTGGGGAACATGTCCAATCAGGATGGGCAATTTGGCAAACAAGGAATTCGTTCTAGTCGTTGCTGTAGGAGAAGTCCTCTTCCTCTTGGGATTCCCCACCCCCTTCCTTTTCTAGATTGCCTCCTTGTCCACTCCATGAATACTAGCCACCTTCCTTGTCCTTTTTCCCCCTTCTTTGGTTCTTCCTGATGCAGCGTTGTCCCATTTTCTATCAAGCAATCCTCGGAGAAGTTCGTTGGAAATTGTTTTTTTTTTCATCATCTCTCGAAACACAATGAGAAAAGGAAACATTGCTTCTTGAAGGGACGCATTTTGACGATAGATGTAATGGCTGTATGAAGTTCGCCAACGAGTCAGAATATCTGGCTTGGGACGACTTTTCCGATAGAGTGTCACGTTTATGAGAAGCAGTAAAAAAATAGGGGTACGTATCTTGCACCTTTGATAGACCAGCATTATCTGCGTGGGATGGTCAAGGGATCCCCACCATCCCTCCCCATTGATTGGCTGAGGAAGAATGAAAAAAAAATCTTAGTGAATGGGCACGTTTCTGATCAAAGCCTTAGATGGTATGGGCATGATTATACAGGGTGATCGTAAAGTAACGTTAGTGGAAAATATTATTATGTATATTATGTATGGTTGCCCATTTATTAATGCTTTATTTAAACTTTTATCTTTGTTTCACATCCATTTGAAAGTTGAAAATTGAAACTTTAGGGAAATAATAGGCATTTATTGTGAAGAGTTAATGAACAATATACTGATATATTTTCCACTTGCATTACTTTGCGATCACCCTGTATTTAAAAAAAGGTCAAATTTTAAGACTCACCCTTGTAATACAGATCCGGTTTCATTGTTGGACAACTGTCCAATACCTGTGGACAAATACAGATGATAATGTGGTATGCCATCCAGTCATATGTACCAGATTTCATGAGTGAATAAAGATGAGGCTACCTTTTTGTTGTTATAGGTGAACTGGATGTTGGTTCTCACCGGTCGATTATGGAGAGGCAAGGAAGGTCGGAAATTATTGCCTAGTGGTGCCTTGGGTGCTCTTTTTTCTCCTTGCATCAGTTTCCTCAATGATAATAGCTGGAATAGTGAAAGTTTCCTCTTTCAGAAGGATTGGCATAAAATGACATAACAATAAATCATGATGAGAGGGGCGCTCTGACCTGTTGTTTGGTGATGTAGACGGGTTTGTTCATAACAATCCAAGTGACGGTTTCGTGACAAGCAGGCATTGTGGTGGAGCCCTCATATGTGAGATAATGATCCGTCTTTGGTAGCAAGTCTCGGATGCTCAATCCCTCCACTCTCGCCTCTTCTCCTGTCATTTTTGCAAAGAGATAAAGCATAACCCTTTCTATTGGGTATTTTCCTGAATTCTTATCGATATGAAATAGATTCTGCTGACCTCCGAATCGTATGTTGCTCAGTTGGTTGGTTAGCACTCTCAGTTCCTGGTCCACTTGTTCTCCTTCCTGTAAAAATGCAGCATGAAATTGCTGACGGTTTCTGAATGGATACTTCTTGCAGTAATTTCTCCAATGCGACTCAATAGAAAAAAATTTCTCTAAGCTAGGACGTTTATCAGTTAAGTAGTTTATACTGTGCTTAGTGTAGGAGCAGAATTCGAATGAAAGGAGATGGAGAGTAGGGAGGAGAGTGGAGGGGATGTTTGTGACAAACACGACGAGTTCTCCTCGCAAATGTGGCTGGCTTAATATTCCTTTTCGCTACATGCATGACGGCGCTGAATATTCATTCCAGCAGAAGCCATCCGTGGAGTTTTCAGTTGGGATGGGATGAAAGGGATGGGAGGTGTTAGGCATATCCACTTCCGGGGTAGGAAGATCTGAGCACTTTAGCGATTGTTATGTTTACCCTTTTCTTTTTCTCTTATCTTGCTAGGAAGTAAAGAGTCCCCTCCCCCCTCCACATTCGATCAATTGCTTTTTGTCCTTAGAATTGCGTGTAAGAGCTCACCTGCAACATGATGGCAATTCCTACTACCCCCTGAGATTTCGTCAGAGCCTCTGAGAAGTTCTGGTAAAGGTTGGCATTGAATCCAAATATTTGGATCTGGAAGAATATATTTTATAAACAGATGTATCGTCAGTGAAAACATTTCAGTATCCAAGATCATAATAGAAACTGATTTCGACATAATAATAAAAAATTACCTCGGCAGGAAAGGCATAGCCGCTGATGGTATGCTCAGATCCGACACCATCGCTAGTTCCATAGTGAATGTGGAGTTCGTGAAATCGGTAGGTATATGCCAAAGGTCCGGAGGAAATATTGACCGGGAAAGCTGGTTCTTGTAGCGGTGGTGGACTTCCACCGCCCTCGATCCCTCCTTCTCTTTCCCTTTTTCGTTTTTCCTGTTCCAATTCCGCCACACTTTTTGGCGGATCAACTCGAAAGATAACACTATGTCCGGTATTTGTCAGATTTCCATTCACCTGTCAATCATGCATGAAGCGAGCCAAGTCAGATACAGTCAACTCTTGATAACTCGAAGCTCAAGGAAAATTCGAGTTGACGAAAATTCGAGTTATGGAGGTTTTCGGATTCTATGCCTCTACAACATTGTACATGCAACACAATTCTACGAAGCTGGCAAAACAAACTCATTTTAGCGTATTCATTTGAGAAGTCAGTCAGGCGAGTTTGGCGCATTCTCGTGGAAGCCTCACGATCAACGATAGATATTTGCGTCCTTATGGGGCTTTTGAAGGGAATCGAAGTAACTTCGAGTTATCGAGAGCTGACTGTATCTCTAAAATACATTCGCTCTAATGCAGAAGTGGACAATGAGGAGGTGTTTGCGATACCCTTATTTTATCGATGTGGAGGAATCTGAGATTAGGGTCGTAGAGAAGTTTGGATGGATCCACATCGATTGGGCTTTGGCGCTTCCCTTTGTTGCATAGGCTCCATTCCGGGTTTATCAGACCCCAGTAGGAAGGACCTGGATATGTGACAAAGGTATGCACGCGACAGGACCGAAATACCGTGTCATGCAAAAATGGAGATTGGATGTCACCTGAGATGCCGTCATAGGTCCACCATTTATCCCAGCTTACAGCGAGGGAAGAGCCTGGAAGGAGAAGATACGAAGAATACCTTAGACAAATGTTTCAAAGTCCCTTCCAGGTCCCATCCATCACAATGGGATGATCGCAAGAGAGAGGGGAAGAAAAGAGGAAAACCCTCCCCTCTATTCATTCCATTCCATTTTCTCTTTTTTTCCCCCTTTCTTCCCCCTCTCTTCCTGTATCCCTTTCCATCTCCCCTCTCTCCCTAATGACAAAGCGGGAAAGTCTTCCCCATTTCATGTTTCTTCGTCTGCCGTGTATGTAGAATTCCCTGCTCCGTGACTTCATCGCCTGTATTTGAAAAGAACAAGAACGATGGAGGCCTTCGATCTGAAAGAATCTTAGAGGGTTCTTTGTGAGTGTCCACAATGGGCTTTTGATGACGTCCGCCTCGTGATAGAGGTCATCATGGGTCAGAATAGGGAGGAGTATTTCTTGTTTGTTGTATGTACTCGACGTAGGAATCAATCAAAGGTAATCCCCTTTTAATAGACGTTGCATGCCGAAGGATCAAGGGAATTGTGTTCGCCTTCTGAATGGGAGGGAGTCACGGCAAAGCCTCTTTTCACACACTGCGCTGTGTAGCTGGCCAGGAAAACTGGGATTGACATGGTTCTTCTGATTATGATGAGTCGTAATGATAATGATGATGATGATGACGCTTGATGAATGGTTCCTTCTTCCTCGTCATTATGTCAGTGGATGACCCAACGCATTTTTCATCCCTCTTGTCTGCTTTTCACATTTTCTCCCTCATTTGCACCAATTGATAGGATGCAAACTCTGATCGATCACTCCCTTGCTCCCTCTCCATCATGGATTCTTTGCTGGCGTCGCCCTCGTTTGAATAGGGCGGCTGATGTGGTTTCTAACAACGTGATGGTCCAGTATAAATAGGAGGATATTTATGTATGTCTGGAGGGCTAGGAGAATCCGGCCTAGATTGAATTAGCTAACGAATGAAGAGGATCTTGTACAAACACACACCCGAGCAGAGTGTGTATGGCTCCCTCAGCCACATCGATAGTTCTTGCCGTCATTGAAAGCACCTACGAGGTTTTGAGCAAAAAGTTTTCTCTTGCATTGGACTGTAGAAGGACACGTTCCGTGACCGTGGGATCTGGCTTGGTTCCAGGAACGGAGAGGAGCGAGAAGGGGAAGATCTCGGTGGCAGAAGATGACCTCTTAACTCGATTATCCTTGAGAACTCGGATTTGTTCCCTCTCTTTTTCCCTTCTCGGATTTATGACTCTCTCGTCCTTCTACGTATACCTCTGCTCCTTTCTGCAAGTCTATATGTCTCTCGGAGAGCTCTTATTGGACAACTTCCCGACATGGAATGGGGGGCAATTTCGTCGATGGAGGGCACACACTCCCCTGGCTAGCTCCATTTCCTCTTACTCATGGCTCTATTTCATTGAAGAACATCGACAACGCATTGGTTGCAGCCATCGAGTGTCATATCGTCATTTCTTCCTACGAAGCTGAGTTGAGTCTGACATTGTGTGAGTTCACCCGTGCAGGGAAATTAACTGATTAAACCCAGGATTTGAGCCTTTTCTATTTTATTGCTCCCAGGACAACATGAGAAGAAAAGAGAAACAGTTTTAAAATATAACCCTCGGAGGAAGGCAAAAATCTGGTAACTTGTAAAAAGAGGACGAGAACGGAAGAAAAGGAGCAATCAAATTTTATGGAAGACCATGGTCGATATATCCCATAGGGTTATGGGAAGACTCATGGGCAGACATGATATCTTCACAGAGGAGCTACTGCAGTTCTAGGGCCGTATTGTGGCCAGGCTCCAGCTTTCCTCTTTTCCGTTTCCTCTTCCTTTTGGGACTAGGTCCAAAATTAGGGTTAGGGATTCCCTCGGCGCGAAAATTCTGCCTCTCGCGATTGATGACCGTCCATGAGTTCCTCCTGGGAGATGTCATTAGTCTGCCATCTACTTCTCTCCCCCTTCACCCTCCTCGTACACGTCTCTAATCCCTTCTCATGCAATGGATGTAGGAAATGTTTCACAAGGTTTCCTTCGATCTGGATTACGTAGCAGAGGCGTTCGGGAATCCAAGTACAGATGTACTTGTTGGCGTTAAACCCTTATCCGGGCAAGGTATTTTTGTGGCACAAACGGATAAGGGTAAAAATGTTAATTTTTTCCTTAACCCTCCCAGGCCTGTACTATTCAGCACCTTCGAGAGCCCGTGCGGGATAATTAAATTACCCCAGTTTATTTCTGTGATTATGGAAGCGAAAGGTTCCAGGCATTAAAATTTGAACTATTCGGAAACGTTCAATTCTCAGCTTGCAATATTTATGTAACGTTCATTGATATGTTTTTGAAGGGAAAAGATTAACTGAGATATTAGATAGAGAAAATTTCGACAGGGATATCAAAACTACCCCGCGCGGGCCTGGAAGGATTAAAAGCAAATAAAAATTGTTAAAATTCGTTCTTGGATCTATAGATAATTGTCTATGAAAGACCCATTACATTTTAAAAAATAAAAAAAAAATTTACCAATGAGTAATGCAATAAAATATTATACCCCTGGGAGTCCAATGGACTCCCCGTTGCCCGGATAAAGGTTGGGTAAGTATATGAACAGTCTGCTATTTACTTGAATGTGCGTATGAACTTGTTGAAATATGTATAGATTCTGGAAATTACAAGAAATAACCCCATGATTCGTTTTTCGATGAAGAGGCAATCATTTCGGCATTTCTAAAATATAAATATATATATATTCTCATTTTTTTTTAAGTAGGGAAACACGCAAGAACAAAGAGAGTGCTTTTGAAATAATACAAAAGGAAGCGAGACTCGTGATGAGATGAAAGCCCATATCAACTTCCGAGGTCCGCATTCAGAAGGGAAACAAGAAGCCGATTAGAATTCGATTCATCGATTACATTTTTTTAATCGACTTGCTGCTCTAGTTTTCTCCTATTCAGGATTGAGCATGTGTTTTGGATTTCATGTTTTAATTAATTACTAAAGAAGGAAGTTGAACTTCGTCCGGACTTCATGATCATAATCGTACTTGGCGCGTGATGGTTCAAGAGAATTTATGTCAGTAATGCATTCATGCAAGATAGGGAAACTGCTGGGCGATGCGAGCAAGAGGAACATGAATGGCATTGTCATTTCTCTGAATTGACCATGGGGCATGACTTCTCTTTTGCCCCTCATCATCTTGAGTTTACTCTTTGTCTGAACTCGAAACGATTATATGAGTTTTCCACGAAGTTGTCAATACGAATAACGTCCCAGCTTTACTGACTTTGTACTACGCCTATGTAACCGAAGGGTGATGTATCACCTTATTTTTAATCTGAGTCAATCTGGACTGGGCAGAGGGAGGAAGATGTCTATCCGTCTTTTGAGATATAAATAATTCTCGAATTCTTTCCGTTACCCCAGCGAAGTGGGCAGCTGTCTTTTCCCATATTATCAATCATTCTCAATTGTCATTCACGGAAGGTACAGCCTAGAGATAATCCAAGGAGAAGAGAGAGGAAAGAGTTCGTGACGGTTCAATGCTAGGTCTTCCTCTAAGCTGAAAGGTTCTTCGAGATTCACGAGAGAGGACTCGGAAGCAACTCCTCATCACTCTGTGCCATAGTCGACGGCGCTAACAAACGCTGACCTGATATAGCTGCAACTCATGCATGATCGATATTTCGGGTGAGAAAATGAACAGCAGGGACAAAATGATCCCTGCGGTAAAAAATGTATGATTGCTCAAGAGTTAACGATAGTTTTAATAATTGCGCCATCTACTCATGACAACTTTCTAAACATAAGTTCCTCATTACCTTGAAGGTTGAAAACTAGAGGGGCTAAGATTCAGGGATATATTTATTTCAACCGTAAAATGTAATAGGTTGGGAGTTTTTCATGTTTTTTTTGTCATGCGTCTTCTTCGCTATATTTTGCAATGAGAAGTGAGAAGTTCAGTAAAGTAGTTATGAAGACTGTCATTAAAAAATAATCTCAATGGCTATAGCGTGCATCTCCGAATCGTACTGCATGATGCCATAAGTATTCATCGTCATAGATATAAGACGCCACGAAAGGTCCTCGTCTCATTTTAATTTTGAACCAATTGAACTTTATTAAATGACAATTGGAACAAATTTCAAAGGTGTGAGCTCGAGTGAAATCGCTCATATCGCAATGTCATACCTTCTGAACGCGAACCATGTCAACTTTCGAATTTCTAATGCGTTTCCTGCGGAAGGAATTGATAAGAAACTTGAAATAACTCGTACTATGAAACCTACAACCCATTCAGTGGAGAGGTCCAATAATTTTTCCCTCTTAGAACGAGTTTCAGGGCCGGCGTTAGGGCTAGGCGACATAGGCGACCCCCTAAAGCGGCGACCTTTGAAGGGATGGGGAAAGAGGCAGGGGCACGGGGGCACGGTCGCTCACTCATCTATGCCCACCAGCTCAGTATGCCTTGCGTTTAATCTCATCCAATTGGAGAAAGAGTATTTTGGAGGCGGCGGGAGGGAGAAGCGCCATGTCTTCCGCTCACCTAGGGTGCACATAGCAACCTATTACGATTTGATCAGATAACCATTTAAAATATTCATTGACGCTTACTCTTACTCTGGCTACAACTGTCCTAGAGTCATGTGATATTTATGTAACTGTCTAATAGAAAGACAACATATAGGCTGATTTAAAAATGAGAATTGGATTACTTTCTGGTTCAAATGAAATGTATTCACTACATAGCACCAGTTTGGATGCATTTATGGGAGACTGAAGCTGCTGATGGAACGTGAATGGACTGGGATTTTAAAATCACTTCGAAAGTTGCAGTTGGACTGCCGTCAGACTGTAGCTCTATTCACACTCTTATTCTCCATGGGGTTTCTCATATTTTACTTAATTTTCTTGCCTGAGAACTTCGTAACTTCTTATGCACAGTCAAATCTCTTCATGTTGCGTAAGAAAGTTTTATGTTGAAACGGATTTTTTTCTCAAGTAAATTTTTGAACCAAGTCAACCGATCAAAGAGCGTATTGCATCCAGTAGGTCCATGCTCCCCTGGCATCTCAGTAGCAGTGGCGGATACAGAATATTTTCATAGGGGGGAGGGCGAGTTCCGTAGTTTCTCTCCTTTCTCCACCTACCACCACCCTTCCCTCCATCCTATCGCCTTTTTCATATTTCCTCTGAGGTAAAAACTTCGATATCCATTTCACAGGCTCCAAAAAATAATTTATGCGCTTTTTAAATGAAAGAAAAAAGAATATGAACCTGGCCTGGCCATGGGGGGGGGGAAGAAAATTTGGAAGAAATCCCCTCCGCATCCGCCACTGCCCAGTAGCGAGTAGACTATGTTGACAATGACGACCAAATATAGAATTTTTCTTCCCAAGACGTTCGCGTGACGGTCACGTATCAGCTGATGATATTGCAGAACGCAAAGAGGTGATAAACGGGCCACTGAGGGCCTTTCTCTATCGTCCTTCTATTTTGCGATAAAACATGAATTGATTGTACATGGGCAACGTGGGTCACTGGTGGCCCTCACTCAAACTAATTCTTCAGCAAGCTGTGTACCAGCTGGCAAAGGCAGCTAGGATGGTTCGCGAACGGGAAACAAGCAATGTGCAATTCAGCGTTGCCTTCGGGTCACCGGTGGCTCTCATGGTATGTCTACTTCGGATACTGAGGGTCACGAATGACCCCCCACGGTATCCAGCATGATGCTTGAAGAGTTTGACCTGCTGTAAGCTAGAAAAATGTAGATGTGGAAGGTGAAAGAGTAATCGGAGGGACACAAGGATCCTGGGAAGATGCTAAAACGAAACTGAACCATTTAAAATGTGATTTCAAGAGAGAGGGTACCAGGCAAGCAAGAGAACTAGAGGTGGAGCTCATGTGTCACATCTGTATAAAACCGCGACTAACGTAGCTGCAACCCTTGCACCAAAATTACTTCTGGAATTCCTGGTGAGATGGAAGTAGGATAGCCAGGCGTTCTAGTTCCACTTGGATAGACCGATTTCGTGTGATTCGTTGGGGTCCATTCAAGGTCAGATTCTGGACGATAAAAACGTCCGAGTTTGCGCAAATAAGAGAATAATATCCCATATGGGTCTGAATATAAGACGACTCCCTAGAATGTTATTTTCAACTTGCATCTATTTTTCGATAGCGACCTCAAACGGACTATTCCCTAGCCACACTGATTTATTTTTGTCCGGTGCGCACTCGGCGTAACTTTCCGTAACTTTCTGCGGCATTGCACAAAAGGGAGATGGAGGCGTTGTGCCCGAGTTTGACCTTGTGTAAATTTGACCAACCTCGATAAATCCACCAGAGACGAAACTGCGAATCACCCGAATCTGGTGAGTGATCAGGTGGATTATCATCAAGGAGACCAGAGACTTTCTTCATTCGAGAAAAAAGCACTGTCTCGTTCAAAGATGCCAGACCGTAGTTTTCGAGTTTAATTCTTTACTTCAGCTGAGATGATCTCTGTGGAAGAAAAGCCTTTTACTTCTTTTCTCAGGCCGGAAACACGCAAGAAGTACAGTCAGAATCGAATTCCAGTCCGCTCCTTCCTGTGGGCTTTATTGTCCGGCTAGAAATGAATCCGATTTGCTGCCTGCACGGCCGACATAGTCCGAGAAAAGTGTGAAGTACGGAGGAGACCGGAATTTCATTCCGTACGCGACTGGACGGAATCACGGAAACTCCTCTGAAGACGATGTCATTTGGAGGGAACCAACCGGCTAAACCCAACTGTTGTGGGAAGAACGTTCTTCAACGGATTCAACTATGATAGCGGCGTGAGCGCCTTTGAATCTGGTTATTGACGAGGCGGACGAAATGTATCTTTCCAAGTAACGAATCGCCACTGACAAATTTTCATTTTCAGCTGGCTGCTAGTGCATTATTCCTCGTTCAAACCGGCAACTGCACTTATGAGCCTTTGGTTTGATGCATGTTTCTGAGATACTTCCCCAAGTTGCACTTTTCTCCGTGGAAATTTTCATTTCCATTGTTATTTTTGCTGGGTTTAGGCTTAGAATTTAGACCCTGTGGTTATTAAAGGATAAGGGGATTATTTTCCTTTATCAATCAAGGTTAAATTTCCCTTATCATCATCGCTTGCACTAACCTAATTTCATTGGTAGATTGTGGGAAACTCTGCGTTAATCCTCCTATTACTATGGAGGTCAACGATGACCCCGAGTAAAGGCCCGCTCGTTCATTTCTCAGCGGAGAAAGTTTGGCTTTGACAGAGGAAATTTTGACTTAAATTTTGGCTGTTAAGAGTAAAAAAATATACCTCTTAAATACCCTTTCCCCTGAGAAAGGAGCGAACAAACCTCCACTCGAGTTTGCAATCGACCCCATGGTAATAGGGCACGGTAATAGGTATTGGCAAGTGAAGGGCGACCTTCTTTAATTAATTAATTTATTATTTGTTTAACAAGACATGCGGTGGACATACGACAAGGACGTATTAAGATAAGAGAGGAAAGGGGTGCCCACTTGGCACAGGGACCGTAACCAAATTCACAGTCCCTTAGGTAGGGGTACCCAATACAGACCTGGAGGCTTTCGGGCAGCCATTCTCTTACGTCTTGTATGCGCGCCCGTAACGACCTTTGCTTGGCTTTGTGCCCCCATCCGCCCACCGAGTATGACTTCAGCACCTTGCGATCCCCCCCCCCCCTCGACCCTTCCTTCTTACCTATTTGAATCTAGGTGCATTCAATTGCTTATTCGAGTTCAAGTAAAATTTGGACCAGTAAAATTTTACCTATCAGAAATTCATTTCTAAGATATATCTCCCCGAGATAAATTAGTGCAGGTCTTGTCTGGCACACCTCAGTTTGAGAACCGCTCCCTAAGGGGCAGCTCACAGGTTACATAGACCCATGACTTACACGAGTGGTTTTTAAGGTGTACTGCACCTAGACGTAGCGCGTAGAGTGGCGCATGTTACCCCAACGCCATGGAGATACTTCCTATAAAAGCAGGTGAGCCGCTCAAGTCGTAGACGTAAGAGCGTAATGTATAGTGCACGAGCAGAATCAGAAGACTTCGATCAAACGACATGACTTTTACCTAATTCTTTGTCTGATAATGGGATGAACAAACCTTGATCACAACAAAAGCACCTCCATTTGGAACCCCACCTAGAAATCCCAAAATTAGAATCATCAGGCTAATTCATGAAGCAAACTTACCAGCAAATGAGAGGAGGAAGATGAGAGATGGAAAAGGGACGCTGCTCATTTTACACCAAATGAAAGATCCATGACGTATCCCTAAGCACATGTAGATAAAAATGTCCCTTGGAATGAGGTTAGTAGGGGGGTTTTTCCCGCCTCACCGTCAACGCGCGTACGCATGCTCGAAGTGGTCGGCCAATCGTCGGATGCCACGTCGCTGGCCACCTCGGAGCCGTCCCTCATCTCCGACTTGTATCGAAGATTTTCTCTTCCTTCTCCTTTTCCTCCTCCTTCCCTTTTTTTATTTCTTTTTTTTTCATCTCCAACCCCCCTTCCCCCTCCTCCTCTCACTCGCATGCCAATCAATCCAGTCGCGATCTGTCGTAGGCTTGTCCGTGGGAGACTTGCTTGAATCCCAGATAAGATCGCCGTTGAATGAATTATAACCCCATTCCATCGAAAACTACTCACATATTCATCCACGTTTGCGACTCAGACTTTGTTTTTGTTGCCCCAAGGAAAAGGAGAAAGGGCAATCAAAGAAAGTCGATCCTATTTGATAGGCCGCATATCTGAGTGAGCCATTAGGAGTGAGAAATTACTGGAAGGGAAGAGGATTCAGGCTGTATCGAATTAGGCGACGGAGTTCCCCCCCTCAGATAATCTAATCCTTTTACTTCCTCCCGCGACCCCAACCATACACATTTCTCCCTGCCTTTTTATTGCGCTTTGATGATTCATGGCCTCTCAATTTCAAGCCTGTGTAATGGGATTAATCCCATTACACGAGGACATGTTGAGTCATCTCACATGATAGGCCTAATGGACTTCAGCCATTACTCCTGATGTGCTTCTAGCATAGCTTCCTTTCGGAAAGAAAACGTGCTTCTTTTTGTCGTTCCGCTTGAGAAATAATTGGACTAATTTGCTGAACGGGGTTTCTATCTTGAACTTGGATGGGGAGCGTGGACGAGAGAAAGTATGGGGGAATCGATTATAGGTAGCCTACACGAGTGTGACCCGCTCGACCAGAAAGAGAGGCGGGTGTGTCGAGGACGCAGGTGGGAGTCATGTTATACTCTTCTCTCACCCTTTCCGTGCCCCTATGCATTATAAAAACGAGAGATTGCGGGGACATTCCTTTCTCCTCTCTCTTTCGGATGTTGGATGTGCCAATTCTCTTTCCTTCTCTCACCTGCTGGGATTCCCACGAACAAAAGAGTCTATTGACCAGGCCAGAAGAGCTAAGGAGAGGAGACGAGCGAGAAGAAGAAAAAGAAAGAAGACGAGGGAAAGCCCGTGCTCTGTTATTGATGACCCTTGCCTTCAACAAAAGCACCTCCATTTGGAACTCTACCAAGAAATCCCGTAATGTTATTCATGGTGGATGGGAAAGGAGAGAGGACCAGTGATCAATGAAATATTCACCTGAAACCTTTCCTTCATCCAGATATGAGCTGATAGCTCATACGGAAGCCTTTTCCCCCTTCTTCCGGCCTTTTCTTTATCTTCCTTCTCTCTCCAGGTCGCCTTAAAAGCCTGCTAAATATTTGAAGAGGCTCACAGTGATAGAGACCATTCGGGTGTGAAGCCAGTAAAAGTTGCATGAGCCTTTTACCTCTCGACAGAGGTAGAAGAGCTGTTGCTGTTGATGGGGCTTTTCTCATGTTTCCTTCCCCTGGAAATAATTTATGCAATAAAACTGACGAATCACTCTATATAAGACTATTGAGATCGCATCGCGGGGATGCAAGATTAAAGAAAACCTTTTGTATTGCGACGAGACATCGAAATAACAGACCTTTTACTTACAGGAAGAGACAGGAGGACAGGATTTTCTGAATCTGAAAGGTCTTAATGGAGAAGGTGGAATTGATGACCACAGCTGGACAGGAGGCATATCGAGAATAACGGAGAAAGACCATGGAGAGGGAGAAAAAGAAACAAGACATGAAATCCGTTGACAAATGGCTCAGGAAAGAATTTCATGCTCGAGAGGATGACGGCTGCGTTTCATTCCCTTGGGATATGTCATCCCCTCCGCGTGACTCGAATCCTTCCTTTCGCTCATCGGTCACTAACACGTCCCAGCGTGTCCCGGAATCCTCTCTTAGGATCGACTCAGGAGAAGAAAATGCCTAGATTCGTTGTCAGGGGGGATCAAGAGACTCATAAAAAGGAAAACTATGCGGAGACATAAATAAGCACTAAGTGACAAGACGAGGGCAGCGAGGTGGAAGGATTCTGATCCTCTTGGAAGTCTAATTGTATCCCTGGAAATATAGGAGGAGCAGAGATCTGGGGTCTTGGATGCATGTACGTATTTGGAAAGGGGGATTCGCCCCATTTACCGCCACATTGCAGAGGGCCCTGTCTCTCCTGAAATCTTCCCCCGGCCATTCTCCTCTATCTACTCTCCCTGATATGCTCTTACTGCTACTTCAGCTCGTATAGGGAAGTATTCCTTGAATAAGATGAAGATATGCAAGCATAGTTAATTCGCCTTCAATGATACTTAATTGCTCAAGGCACAGTCTTAACAATCTTGTAATTTCGATACGAGTAAGAATTTCCTGAAGGATGAAAGAGGAATCTTGCATATAAAGCTCGGCTGAAGCCAACGAAGGAAATGAGATGAATCACGGAGGGAATCCAAGCCAAGCCAAGAGTTGAAGCTGTCATTGAAGAGAGAGCGAGTCTTTTGAAAAGGAAGAATCCATCCATGAAGACATTCACATGTAGAAGGAAGGGCCAAGGGATGTGACTAGGTTTAGCACTGGCTCCGGCCGGATGAATCAAATGGCAAAGGAGAGGGATTGAAAACCGGAAACAAGAGAGAAGAGGGAGGAATTAATCCGTCTTTTCGTCCCCCCGCCCTCTGGCGCTTTCTCATCTACATAATAGTCACCCATCAGTCTTCCCCCTCTTCGTTTATATTTGCCTTCTTTCAACCTAGAGCCTCATGTTGTGCTTAGAGCTTTCTTCTCATCGAATTCCATTTCTGAGCTTATTTGAATTTTCAAAAGGGAGTGAGGGAGTTGACGACGATTCTTTGAATACATTTAATACAAAGAGGCTGCCTGAGCGAGGTAAATGAACGATTTCGGCATTATTGTGGATTTTGGAACTTTAAGGGCGTAATCTCAATTCAAACGGAAATAAGAAGTTATCACGAACTCGACAATCATCGTGGTTCCGCTACAGAGTGAATACCCATGTACGAACAGCACTTGCCCTTATTTCCGTTGCTGATAACTTGTGAAGACGTGCACATGCTGTGCACATACACTCCTGTAGTCTGGGTACCTACTTTTTCACCCTGTATAATGGAACGGGAGAGAGGAACGATTCCCTTCCGCGGAGGACATAAAGACGGTCGGAAGGAAAGCAACCGTGATTTATTCGACAAGTGCGGTGAGCCGAAGCCCATTACGAGGGTCAGTTAAAAAGAAGCGATGAATGGTGTGAGAATGGGGGAATGAGAGAGATGCTGAGAAATACTTGGATGATGAAGAGGAAGGTCCAGTCGAGAGAGAGGACGTCATATATCATGGCTGACAAAGTGTGGAGGGACGTCTTGATTAATTACCATCCCCGGGTCGATACCTGGCAAATCCTCCGTCCCTAGTTCCCTTTCCCTTCTTTCCAGTCGAGTACAGCATAATGAATGGAACAGGAGGATTACACCGCGATTTTCTTCTCCCCTCCTTCTAGGCATGGGCCTAGAACAGAGAGATTATCCCCACTCTCCTCGGAATTCTTCGGATGCTTGGGGAAAGCTTAAAAATGCCAGTAATGCATAAGGCTGGGCTAAAACTGGGTATAATATATGGCTAGGCTGCTTGGAAAACATCCACTTTTATGTAGACGATGGGCGTCTATGTCTTTCAGAGAGTTTTTTTGTCGTCTCGAAATGCTGGTCGTTAGCCGAGTGTTTCATATGCTAATACAGAACAATGGGACCTCATCAAGGAATGGTCTTTGCCGCGGAGAAAGGGCAAAAAGGAGGGAGGAGGGATGGTGGAGAGAAAAAAAAAGGCTAAGCGAGGGGATTGCTTGGTTTTTTTCCGAACTGCTTTTACAAAACGGACATTTAAGGCAAAACAATTTTAATCCTCACCCATTCAATCGCAGACCTTTACAGTATAATCCCGTAGTCTTCACCTTCGATTTATTATAACCCTGATAGAAGCAAGAAATCGCTCAATATCATGTGAAACTCATCATTCTTTGAATGAAAACTTCAAATATTCCTTGAGGATTCGACGACAGAATTGAACGACCTCGTATTCACGACAGAATCCTGTCTGTGGTTTGGGCATCCCGCCTGGTTGAGATGAAAACGAGCGAGAAATGGGGAGACTCGAGCGGAACTAACATTCCTTTTCGGACTCATGCTCGGCTAAGTTCCACGGAAAGAGAAGGAGAGAGGTCGTGACAGGAAAGGGGAAATTTTCTTTCCCCGGCTCGTTATCTATCTCGAGCTGGCTAATGAACATGAACCCTCCAGGCTTGGACCTAATTCCCTCGTTTTACATCCAGCCTTTGCTTAATTGAGATCACCTTCCACCAGCATCCATCCCAGCGAAAAATTCATCCCATCACCGATAAATAAATATTTTATTTGTTAAATTCTGCAATCGTGAATAATTATCATCTCAGCAGATACTGCCTGAAAATTTCAACTAAATCCTGACCCTATGCGCGAATTTCACTCTGGATGTGAAATTTTGAGGAGCCAGAACACAGAGGACTTGGTAGGTGATGATAGCCGTCAAACCCCATATACGATGTTTTCCTCCGAGGAAAACAGGGAGGGAATACCCGGCTTGCTTGTATTGCGTGTATCGGAAGTTTTGCGGCTCGCAGAGGGCCCACAGGGGTACAGGAAAGGCTTCTTCCACTTCTCCAATCTGAAGTTTGAGGGATGGGACATCGATGGACCCGATGTACCCGATACAGGGTGCGACAGAACTATCCTGTTTCCGAGTAGGAACGCTAGGCATCATTCCCCATACATCCACCTTATTTTGATGGATTCCTAATTCCTCTTCCGTCTCCCTGAGAGCCGTAGTCACAAGATTATCATCATTTGAATCCCTTCCTCCTCCGGGAAAACTGACTTCCCCTCGATGGAGTCGTAGGTCGGAGGACCTGAGGGTGTACAAAAGTGAGACCTCGTCCGAGACCGTGCATAATGGCACAAGGACAGCTGCACTCGGTTCCTTTTCCGATGTTCTTGCTCTCAGAGGAGGGATTCGTTTCAGGGCTTCCAATGCACGTTCTCTGTTTCTTGATGAAAGCACGAATTTGAAGGACTTCTCACTGGCTGTGACGTATGTCCTCCCACGTTCAGTCATCCACTTGACCGATGGGACCATTGCTGCTGATAGTGCACCTCGGCATTCTATAAAACCTTTCATATCCACGTGGATAGTGCTTTGGATTTCATTCCATCTGAAACACGCAAACCAAAGATTATTCACGAGTAACCTGAAAGTGATCGTGTGCTCAATAAAACAGCGACATAAGTCCTCTATCCTCGGTCATGCGTTAACCCTCCAGTCCTGGCGGAACCCAGGAGTCTCACTATTTTTTTCGTATATCTTGCAGAGCTATATGAGAATGCACGATCTTGAGGCCTTGTGGGACCTCCTATTCCCTGTGACCTCTTTTTGGAATTTGTATTTTTGTAGTGAATGACGTTTCATTTTGGACGGTTGAATTCGAAAATTTGTTTTAACAATTTTATATATTTAAATTTCAGGCTGAAAGGGTTAAATAACGTGCTATAGAGACTAAACGAAGACTGACTACCTCCTGAGAGAATGGAGTTGACAGAAAGAATAGAGGCTAATATCGAGGCATGTTCATATGGATACAGGGTGTCACAGAAGTTGTGAATGAATCTAAATTGCAATTTCTCGGCGACCATTGCATACAATGAAACGATCTATACAACATATTAAGAAGAATTTCTGAGGAATTCATTTGACATATGAATGAACATGATGGGTTTCAATAAGATCAATCGGAGAGGGTTTTCTGAACAACTCTTTTTCCGCACAAATTTCGGTGTAAATCATGTGTTTATTGAGAACAACACAAACAAGAGCAACACAACGCAAACGATTATCACCCATATGATATTCAATGTGGGAAAAAACCGCTTTAGAAAGCACACAAAAAAATTCACAGATGCAATGTGACAAGGATGCGCCGACGGAAATTCCAAAATGAGTGTTCAGAAAAATCGTCACCACTCCTGCCATACTGTTTCGTGTGCAGTGAACAATATATTTTAAATATATATACCTAAAATTCTGTTTTCAATGCTGTATAGATAGGTTCGCTCCATGCGATAGGCGCAGAGAAAATGCAATTTAAATTCATTCACAACTTCTGAGACACCTTGAATTGAGCAATGAGTCATAATCATTGAGTTCTTCAATTATATTACTTTTGCCGAATTCGATAGCTATAATTGGTGAGTCCCTCCAGTTTCACCAACATCTGGATAAGTTTACGTATGTAAACATGTACTTTATACAGCAAACTAAGTGTAACGAAGTTTTCAAATACTTTAGAAGGGGATTGGTTAACAAAATAAAGCATAGATTCTCCCCTTTTTTGAAAACAGAAGTAAGACCAACTTCAGAATAGTATTCGCAAGTTCGGCTTCCATTCATTAAAGCAGAAGAAAATTTAGTCATTATTGGAGTCACTTGCATGTAGTATAGAAACTTTCCCGCCGTCCCATCCATACATGATCCAAGGCTCCTGAAACCATCCATGAAATCAATTGAACGTTCCGCGAATCCGTATCAATAAAAAAAACTGGAGATTGATTAATGAATAACGTAATATTTTTGAGAATGGAATGAGTTACATTATTAGTAGACATTGTAGAGGCAGAGACGGAAATGAGAAGGGCAGAAAATCATTTAGGTACACAACTCATGCTTGCGGCAAGTACACAAAACCATAGCATCCTCATTTGGTTATAAGCATTCCGCCTTTCCTGAGAGGCTGGTTACTGTGGCAAGACGAAATATGCAATAGTGAACTGAACCGAAAGGGTGGACCAGGTCGGTTCCGTTCACTGAGCAGGTGGTCCTGTACAAAATCCACCTGCTTCTTCCAATATAACTGCTCCGTGAATAAGGACTTCGCGCTCTCATGAAATGATTTTTGATGAGTCCTTTAAGATTTGCGAAAAAAAAATTTAAGTTCCTCAGAAAGAATTCAGAGGGAAACTCTCTTACTTGAGAACAACTGGCTCTCATCTAGTTTAAGCACAAATCAGGATCTTCAAACGCCAATGCCGTGATTGTTTTCGGTTCACCTAGCAAGCCATTTCCGTGACGAAGAGAAACGAGCAACCAGGAACGTGTCCCACGTCCCATTCCACGAAATAAGACCATAAAAAGTGGGCTGGGAGAGAGACGGATGGAGAAGTTTTGTATTTCATTCCTCCCTTGAAACAGATTTGAGTAGCTTTATTTTACTCTTTTCTTTATTATACACTCATCGTAAAAAAAAGCAACACCAAGGTGTTGGATACTCTGAATTAAATTTGGTACAGGGGATCGTAGCATTGAAATCGGGGCGTTACAAGAGTGTAGAATGAATTTTCATAAAAAATTTGCATACCATTTTAATTTTTAGGAAAGGGGAGCTCTACTAATCTCCTTGAACAATACCCAGAAGGAATATATCAATTAAATGTGGAACAAGAACTCTTAATGATGTGTTGGATAGTTGAGCAAAGTTTCAAGGTCGTAGGATGATGTGGAGGAGAGAAAACTTTGTCGATCTCCCAGGGAAAGAAGTCAACGTCGAGTCATTTTTTCCCCCCAAAACCACTTTGCTATCGCGCTATTTTTGAGAGATTGATGTATCAGCCTGATGCACACATCAAGTTGGTGCGACATGTTGAAGCATGTTTAGCATCCCATTCAACCTGGGTCGATCAAACACGCTCGAGGAAATATGTGAAATTGCCTTTGGATACTTCAGCACGGCATGGCTTCGCAGTTGAACAATAAATTGGCACATTGGCACAATAGCGAAGATGCTTGAAGGTAGAAAGGGAAACAGGTCGCCGCCCTCTACCCACATGCTTCGGGAAATTGGCAAGATTTCTCTGCATCGCCTCGTCCTACAACCTTGAAGCTTCTGAAGTTTTCCGTGAATCCTATGCTCTTGGAACTAAACGATTGCATGATACTGTGACGGATGAGGATGGCATCGAGAGAGTCGACTGAATGTCCAGGGTTCGGTGGTGTAATGGTAGCACACCTGATCGGCAATCAGGAGGCCCGGGTTCAATTCTCGGCCGTTCCTTGGCTTCTTTCGACCTCTCCCACTTTCCGTCTCCCACTTTCCCTCCGTAACAATGCACTGCGACGAATTTGTGAAATGAATTTAATCAAGATCATTCAACCTCTTTCATGCTTTTTTTTGTCGATGAGAGTACGTCTTTCTTTTTGCAATTTCTGCACCAGTGACATTGAGAGAAATCACTCACTTAGCTCACTAAGAAGGGGAGCGTGGGTTGAGTAGATGACGGCGGAGATCCATTCTCCCCTCAAAAATTTTTATTTTTTAGATTCCTCTTCTTCAGTTAGTGTTCTGAGAGGAAAAGAAACATGTCAAGAGGAGAGAGGGTGAGAGGGAAAGAGGAAAAAAAAGCGGCAGAGAAAAAAAGCGCCATTATCGCCAGGTGGGCTTAATGAAATTTTACGCCGGTTCTCGCTATTGTTACAAGTTAATTGTTTCGTTTCTGTTTCGCATATCATCTGGCATAAGAGAGCTTCGAGGGGCCAAGCAGACAATTGTCAGCCTCCTGGGAAGACTTTATACGGCCATGAGAGGAATGGTTGGGAATGGAATTCCTCGATAACAGTAAGGGGGATAGCGGCGAAATCACGAGTCATCATAAAAATAAACGATTAAATTCCGAATATTAAGGAAATTAAATTCAGAAATCGGTTTAGCTATGTAAGAACTAGGCCTAATCCTAAAATAGGACTAGAACGTAATCTGATCCTCAAGTTTTCCGTGTTCCATTATTCTGTCATAATACTCGAAGCAAATCCACTTTTGGTATGAATAGATGACAAATGGGAAATATCTGAAATGGGAAAACCAGAAAGAGACGTCCGAATCACTTAAAAAACGATGAATGAAGAGAAACAGCTGAAGCCGCAAGGTCTGATGAAGAGCGCCATTGCACTCTCCGTCACTGCTCTCTAGTGAAGAAGAATGGAACAGGTGCTTCTCTCTACATACGCTAGATGACACATGTATCCCAGTTTAGCACAGAATTTTGACCACTCTCTGGTTTAAAATGTCCAGTGTCCCCGTTATTGGATGGCCAGACTTGCCAGTTTCTCTGAGTCAGTCCCTGTTTTCAGGTGAGTGTGTGTGTCTCGCTTCCAGGTATCCAGAAGAGGAAGTTTCCCGGTTGACTGATGTTGTGGCAGTGGTGCATTTGTAAATTCGGATTTGAGTGTGCTGTGCAGTCAAAATTAGCTGATTTATCCACTCTCTTCGGAAATTTAATTTAAGTATATGATGTATTCTCCCCGTATAACCTCCAAACACTTGACTATTTGGAGGTAATTAAAATACAGGAAGAAAATGGAAAACTTGAAGTAAAATAGTATTTAACTCTAATGAAACTTTGCAAACAGTACCATATAACAGATATGTTCAAAACTGCCTCGTACAGGCCCATGGACTTGTTCATGTCACTAGAAGCTGATAAGATCATTCCTAATGATGTGTTGAAAGGAGACATCGGTGAGGCTTGACTGCCCCTGTCTCAAATTTGTGCCACCCACCTGCCCTTAAGCTATGGAACTTAAGGGCAGATGGACACCACACACAGGAAAGTTTTGAAGGGGAGGAGTGTTGAGTGTATGTGTATGTCAGAACTCGATTCACTGTTCTTCCTAATGGGTCATGTTCTGACATGTGCGAAGCAAGGCTGATAGATTTTAATCGAACATGATAGCAAAGGAGCAATATGCCTCCACGCTTCCTAGTATCCTACGTCCTTGATAAACTCATGCAGAGACTTTTGAAAGTTGCTCATGGAGTCAGCATGAGTCAGCATGCACTGCTAGCATGAGTTTAGGGCATTGCTGTATTTTGACATGAGTCAAAGGGGACAGATTGGCAGAAAGGGGGCTGCCAAAACGAAGGGGTGGGTGTGTGCTGAGCGAAGGTTCTCAGGGGCGGAAAAAATTCCCTCAGAGGGGCCGCATTATTAAATTATAAAGTTAATGTCAGACTGATGATTTATTGTCCCCCGAAGCCCTGTTTCGTAGCTCTAAGAATGTCATGGAAATATTCAGGTTCTTTCCTGAATATCCCAAATCCACAATGACTGATGAGTGAACACACCGCATGAAACACAATGTCAAACATGAATTTTATAACATGCATTTATGAGCCGAAAACAGTTCACCTTTCCAAATTGCCCCATTCTCCGCCCCGCTTCTAGATATGTTCTGCCATCACTGGAAGAATCATTGTCTAAGAAGCAAGACCTCGGGTTGTTACGCCTGCTAAGACATACAGCATTCAGAAGCATACTGTGGCATGTCTTCAATGAAAGTCCGTTCTTATTAGGACCTTATTTTTCTTCATGCACTGTTTCTGGAAACTCTGCATTGCCGCAATCATGTGAATGAAGATTAATGGACGTCGCGTGCTTGGGTCGCTCGGTTATCATGAAGCTACTTAAAATCGTTGTAACTGCACGCTGTCTTCAGAATATTAATGGAAAGAAAATTATAAGACCCATTTTGTAAGTACGATTTTGATTCAGAGGCATGACTGTATTCATGAGCCAGCAAGACAAAGACTGAAGGAAGGATGGAAACTCGGAATCGGGAGTGAATGGAGCTGAGAGGAAGGGGATGGAATGGACAGTGTCTGGAATTCGCCGCATGGAATATCGCATTGAAACATCGCCGTGCCTGTATCTAGATCTAGCCCCCCCGACTAGTGCAACAGACCGAGGCTTTTGCCCCGGGCCGAATGGAAACGAAACAGGAAAGTGGATTTCCCCGCGAGTCACGACGAGACGTCTTTATGCATTGGTGGGTTTTCCAGCATAGGATTCATCGATGTTACAATATGAGTGACCTTTGGTCTTCCTGCACAAGTTATCTGTGAACACGGGGCGGAGAAATTACCTGCATGTATCTTCCAACACATGGATGCGACATCTCGGAAGTATGAACTCTGCTGCAGCAGCAACCTGATGCAGATCGGCAGTTAGTGCACCGATCGTACTCTTCGCGTCTGCTTTTAAAGGTGAGAAAGTGAACTTCATTGGCTTCAACCAGAGACTGTAATGTGGAATTCATTTCTTCTTTCAGTCCCTAGCTGGGACACGAATGAGAACCCTTCACCATCCCCGCAGTCGATTTAAAATCAGTAAAATCAGTATCAGTATCAATAAAATATTGACACGACCATTCACCATTCAGAAGTCCCAAAATTTCCGTTCAATCTTGAATCGATAAGCGAAGGTCGCTTCAGTCTCTCTCCTCTCTCGCTTGACCTGTGACGGAAAATGGGTCAGGGATGGAATGAAAGCTTATTCATGACGAAATGAGCAGACTGGTTTCAGTTTTCCATTTAGACAGACCGGTTAGAACAGGCTGTTTTGCTCGTTGGCAACTTCTCTCTTCCCGTCGCAACCAAGCACTTCGTAAGAAGGCTGACGGGACGGGAGGCCTTGAATCAAAACCAGATTGTGCACTTCTTTCAACGTCGAGAAACGTAAAAATTTAATGCCATCGTTGCATGGAGGTTTTATATCCTTTTGAATGACGTGTTTCGAAATAAGCTGACATCATACGTAAGGCACTCAGAAAGTTTCAGGATGTGATTTCATGGAAAGGGTCACGCATGAAAGCTTTTCATGCCTTCAGCTTCATCTGATGAGACTGTGTGCAAGTTTTCAAATGTATACTTCCTCAGGTATTTAATTTTTTTTGGATTTATGGCATTTCATACTCTGCATGCCTGCAATTTTTATTTTTCTGGCTTCAGTCAGAACTTTTTGGTGTGAGGTTTATCTGTCATCGCTCACCACTCCCTCCAAAATTCGGCAGACCAGGAGAACCCTATCACAGGGCACCACCCGTAAATGCACCTTGCAACCTGGCCCTGTTCTTGCGTTAAGCCACAGTGGAAATCACAAAAGTGCCTATGGCCCAGTTCAATCGTCAGAGAGAAAGCTTGCTGATATGCAGGGTATAAAACGGCATAAATAAAATACTCTGTAATATATATAATTGAAAATTTACATATATACTCATATCCGGTGGAGCTGAAAGTGTAGAAAAGCTTTCATGTGTGACCATTTTCATGAAGTCACATCCGGATACTTTCTGAGTTCCCCACGTATTTGCATTGTAATGTTCCCATGAGAAGTGGCTTCCCCACCGTCTGCTGCTTGTCCACTATTTGAGGCTCCCCAGCCTTCATATCTGCACCTTCTCTTTCTCTAATATCGTCTATCTTAGCTAGAATAACTTGCTTTGGAATGTGTACCTCACAAAAGGAATAGCGTGTGTTTGTGTAGCGCGGTGCCATGAGGTCGCACCGAGGTCTCCTGTGCCCGGCAAGCTTAGTGATCGAGAACGAAAATGACCGAGCTTTAATGTTTGTATTTTAGTAGGCTGGAATTTCATGCATGAAGCTAAAGTCGACTGAAAAGAATTCGTAGACGTTTTACTGTACGTCGATGTTAGTGCCGGAGAGAGGAACTCCGGGTATCTAATCACAACTTAGATTATGGCAGTGTGCTACCAACCCGCACCGCCCGAAGGCGCGTCGGGCGATGCGTGTTGGTCCAACTACTTGTGTACGAATTTTGTTTTCCAAAACCGATGGTTTAACTGCTAAAAATTGGCAATCACACGTACCGCAGACTGAGCTTATAAGAAATTACGTCCTCACGGTAGCAGGTTGACCATTCCGATTGATTACTTCTAGGCTGCTGTGCGATGTTTTTATGCGGGAAAGAGTTAGTAAAATTCAATCGCTGTCAAACAGTCGTGAAAAGCAGAAGAAAAAACAGTGATAATGGTGAATTGTGAAGAAATCGGTTTGGGGATTGCTGGGGAGAGGTCGGTAGCGAACGCATTTGCTACGTAGCAAATTCGATACGTACGTATCGAATTTTCCTGACTCAGATGGGTGTCTCTCATACCATGACTATTGTGACTATTAATGTTTATTGATGTCGTTGTTGTTACTGATGTATTGATACATTACGGTCTGATAGACATTCGACTGCATATTTGATTTTAGACGTTTATTAAGCATTCAATTTAATGACATTTGATANTAGACGTTTATTAAGCATTCAATTTAATGACATTTGATAGGTGTTGGCCCGCGAACCTGCAGCATTCTGCTATCCAGCCCCTGTGAAATTCAGTTGCTGATCATTGCATTACTGCGTTATGGACTAACACTTGAAGAGTACGAGGAAGCTGGAGGAAAATCTAATCGCCCAGAGGGAGAAACCAGGCCACGCCAATGATCGGCGGGA
Organism: Darwinula stevensoni; assembly: GCA_905338385.1. Classification (NCBI taxonomy): domain Eukaryota; kingdom Metazoa; phylum Arthropoda; class Ostracoda; order Podocopida; family Darwinulidae; genus Darwinula; species Darwinula stevensoni. Next base: position 178,433 of record CAJPEV010000151.1, read on the forward strand.
GAGAAACTCGCTCATCTTGTATTGTTTTCCTTGTATTAGACATTAATAGTCGCAATAGAGGAAAAGGAGAGAGACGACCATCTGAGTCAGAAAAATTCGATACGTAGCAAACGCGAACGCTACGGCGAGGTCACCCATGTCCTTGTTACTTGCATAGGACCTCTCTGGAATTTCAGCTCCTTCCTTCCCCACACGCCTTAGCCGTTTCCCTCCGCTAAACCACATTGGCTTTCCTCGCGTCAGATAGTCTTCCAGTGGCTATTTTGAAATTATTTCACCGTAAGTCATTGCTAAGTGCATAAGTCCATACGCCTGGAAGCATGAAGAAGTCTTTTTTGCCGTTAATCCCATATTTGTCGACATTTAACGCCTAAGAATCGACAGCCTTGTTCCCTTTTAAGAAACAAAAAAGAGTTCCCTGTTGCCTTCCGTAGGGGATGGTGGGGCAGGACGGGGTCGCCCGGAATTCTACCAGGCGATGCCTGATATCTATCAGATATTTGTATCATGACCACCAATCACGGTTTTAAGGTTTTCATCATGGCGACGCCAATAAAGCTGTTCGTAAACTCTCTAGGAACAGAAATAGAAAACCGACTTTCACGTGGATGGGAACGCTGGAGACGTTCAATATACTTTTTCCCCTCGAAAGGTGCAAATGAAGCCATTGTTTGTATAGCTCTCTATTTTTTTTTCGTCCGTTTCTCAATCATGGACAGTACTGGAGGGGTGAAATGGGGTGGCATGGCGATCGGCATCAAAAGGTTTGGTAGTTCCTATCCCTTTTCTTCTGCCTTTTCCCGTTTCAAAAATTCGCCTACGGGAGACCTCCCCTCAAGCAGCCATATCTAGGGGGTTTCAGAGAAGATAGCTTGGCACAAAGATAGATATAGCCTCGTACGAGGAGATACGTGCCCTCCGCTTTTTGACTATGCACCGTCTCGTCGTGAAAAATGATATTAGCTCTCAGTTATTTAGGCCTTGCGTGCCGGCTCCGTTCCCATCTGCCCATGAATGTCTGATATGTTGAAGTTTTGTCGTGATGGCAAGTGATTCTGCTTTCATATCAATGCCTGATTCTGAATAGTACAGTATCTGATTCGTTTTCGTTCTGAGTTCTTGGGACGAGATATGAATGAGGAAGTAGATCATGGATGTAGGTCTTATACATGCGAAAAAAACATTGCTTTATTGGTCGCGGATGGTATTTCTGTTCTGTGACCTTTGCCTAAGTGGTAATATATGATGCACAAAGACTTCGCCAAAGTTTAGAGGAAGAGGAAACGTTTGACAATATATTACAATTTAGTGAATCCGTCTCTGATTTCGCCATTAAGGTGAATCTTAGTTTTAGATAGGGTGACATGCACTACATCGGTTCAGGAGCTAAATTGATCTGATTCCAGGTAAATATATTTAAGAATGAGTTGACTCATCGTTAAATTGATTTGTGACATGCACCAAATGACATTATTTTATTTCTCTCTTAAGTTAATCTTCAGAGATAAACTTGTTCCATAGCATATTTTACTCCTTAAATGGATTCTCAGAGGTGGAGAAACAGCAACATGTTTTCCCAGAGCAGGCCTCATTTTTCTTGCCTCTCATCATTTAGCGACGGTGGAAGTAATGAAGAGATAGAAGTTTTCGCCGTGATCCTGAACCGAACTGCCAGGACTACCAGCGATCAGCTCAATCCTCTTAAGGTACTATGGGAAGATGAAAATCGACCCCCCTGGATCGAAATTCCGCTTCATAATTGTTGTAAGGGACCTCAAGAAAGGGCCTTGGAGCCGATTGCTGACTCTCTGCGGTCACGCCCGAGGCCATGATTTGAGGTCAAAGGTCTCAATTTACATGCATCTTTTGAAAATGTGTATCTCCCCAACCATTGGCCGCAGAAACGTCAAATTCGTGCCATTCTCCTTGGAAGATATCGCGCT